>VMDO01031638.1:0-19841 GCA_007922755.1 Pedetes capensis
AGCGACTGCAGCAATATATAGACAGGGAATTACTGGAAAATCAAGCGGGATTCAGAAGAGGGCGGGGAACTAGGGACATCATTGCTGATGTCAGGTGGATATTAGCTGAAAGCAGAGAATATCAAAAAGATGTCTATCTATGTTTTATTGACTATGCAAAAGCATTTGATTGTGTGGATCACAACAAATTATGGATAACTCTTTGGAAAATGGGAATACCAGAACACCTAATTGTGCTCATGAGAAATCTGTACATGAACCAGGAGGCAGTTGTTCGAATAGAATAAGGAAACACTGAGTGGTTTAAAGTGGAGAAAGGTGTGCGTCAGGGCTGTATACTTTCACCCTATCTCTTCAATTTATACACTGAGCAAGTAATCCGAGAAGCTGTACTGTATGAGGAAGAACGCGGCATCAAGACTGGAGGAAGACTCATTAACAACCTGCGTTATGCAGATGACACCACTTTGCTTGCTGAAAATGAAGAGGATTTAAAACATTTACTGATGAAGATCAAAGATCATAGCCTTCAATATGGGTTACGACTAAACATCAACAAAACAAAAATCCTTAGAACTGGGTCAGCACGCAACTTCACATTAAATGGAGAAAAGATTGAGGTTGTCCAAGATTTTACTTTGCTTGGCTCTATAATCAACACCCGTGGAAGCAGCAGTCAAGAAATCCAAAGACGCATTGCTCTAGGAAAAGCTGTGGCAAAAGATCTCTTTTAGAGTATTGAAAAGAAAAGATGTCACATTGAAGACGAAGGTGCGTCTGACTCATGCCATGGTATTTTAAGTGGCATCATATGGTTGTGAAAGCTGGACATTGAACAAGAGGGAGAGAAAAAGAATTGATGCTTTTGAACTGTGGTGCTGGAGACGTCTATTGAATATACCATGGACTGCCAAAAGAACCAACAGATCTGTCCTAGAAGAAGTACAACCAGAGTGCTCCTTGGAAGCAAAAATGGCCAAACTGCGTGTTACATTATTTTGGACATGTAGGCAGGAGAGAACAATCCCTGGAGAAGGACATCATGTTTGGAAGAGTGGCAGATCAACGCAAAAGAGGAAAACCCTCCACCAGATGAATTGACACAGTGTCTGCAACAATGGGCTTAAACATAAATAAGATGGTTTGCCTGGCACAGAATCGGCAAGTGTTTCGATCTGCTGTACATAGGGTCGCTATGAGTCAGACCTGACTCGATGGCACCTAACAACAACGACAATGTAAATGTAGTTTGTTGATAATAACTTGGAAAAATCTTTTGAGAACATTCAAGGATTAAAATGTAAGGAAAGGAAAAAAACATCAAGCATTGGTTTGTTCTTCATTTTAATGGCTTTTGGTATTAGATATTACTGATTCTTGACTGTCTGTTGTTCATTCTATACCCATGCTTCCTCTCTTCTATATTGTTTTTGCATTACTAAGGAAGTATTTAGGAATAAATCTCCTAGAATGGCTTTCCATACCTAGTTCTTAGAGACTGCCAATGAGAGGAACTTGCTAATGGAGAGAAGGAGGAGGAGAAGAAGAAAAAGAAGAGGAAGGAGAAGAGGTAGAAGAAAACGAGGATGAGGAGGAAGAGGAGGAGGAGGAGGAAGGACAGCAGCAGCAGTAGCAGCCAAGGAAAAGCCTTTTCATTGAAAGTGGCAGTTAACCAAACACAAAGCTCTTGTGATCAACTGATTGAGTGCTGCAGGCTGCTGGAGTAGATGGTGGCAACTTTCATAACATTCTTGAAATTTACAAGTTCTGCAGGTATGTTTTTACAACCAACTACTTCTTTTCTTCTGCAAATGGGAAGATGGAGAGTCTTAGGGGTTTTGGTGTTGCAAGTAGCTGTGATGAGCAGCTGCTGCTTCACTGATGGTCACCCATTTCCCTTGCAGTGCTGTGTATACTATTTTTCCCTATACTAGAAGTATTTCTACCACATATATTACAGTAACTTTTGCTTTCCTGCCTGAATGCTGACTAGGTTAATTCTCTTCATTTCTAAAATTGACCTAATAAGTAAAACATTATTTAATGCCCTAAAGGTAACTGATAATAAAAGTAAGCTACAATTCTTCTAAACTATGGAGAATTAGAGGTTAGAGAAGATGGGAAGATGTTGGACAAAACACATGTTTACTTACTATATATGTAGATAATGCATATGGAGTTCAGAAAATAAAGCTTTTGATACAATGATAAAGAAAGGTACATAGAATATATTTATCCTATAATAACAAATGGAGACTTGCAGTTTAAGACAGCAGATTAAAGGTAGTCTCTGTGTGATATGGTAAAACAAATGAGTTAGAATAGGAAAGAGTGGACTGTTGCCCAAAGAAAGAAGGTCTAGAAAAGCAAAGAAGTCAAAGAGACGATTGTGAGACAGTCTCATCTCACAGAAAGGAGCCAAGTAATGAGAGGGATTGGGAAGGACACATCTCCAGCCTCAGATTCCCATGAGAGAACAGAAAAGGAGCCCTTATCCAAAGAGATAATCCTAAACCCCAGGCCTCCACACTGGCAGTTTTGCAGAACATGTCCACAGTCCTTGAAGACACTGAACTCTTCCAGAGATTTGGTGAGACAGTGACTCTTCCTGACTAGGGTGTTCAACATGGAATGATGTATTTCAATCTTTGAACGTAAATGATTACCAGGATTATTATATCCATAAATGTTATCATTAAGTTTGATGGAGAAATAATGGTATTCCTAGACAAGTGCACGCTAAAGCAATACATGAGCACCAAGCCAGCACTACAGAAGATATTTAAAAGAATCCTACACACAGAGTAGGAAGAAAGGCAATCTCTATCACAAGAGCACAGGAAAGAATAAACTTCATGGGAGGAACAGATAAACTAAAGAGAATTAGGAAAGAATCAGTCATGTCTAACTCAAAATACCACCAAACCCTGAATATAAACAATAGAAAAAAAGTGAATAGTATATGACTAAACCATCAAAACACCCAACACAATTACAAGAACAAGCAAACTACTCCCAATAATAATCCTAAATATAAATGTTCTTAACTCTATAATTAAAAGACATAGATTAGCAGGTTGGATTAAAAAACAAAATCAACAAATTGTTTTGTGCCAGAAACATATCTCACTGGCAAGGGCACCCACAGACTGAAGGTGAAAGGATGGAAATTTATTTGTCAAGCAAGTGAAACCAAAAAAGAGAAGTAGCCATTCTTATATCAGACACAGTAGAGTTCAACTTAAAACTAGTCCAAAGAGACAAAGAATGTCACTATACATTAATAAAGGGAATAACTGATTAAGAAGATATAATTATTGTAAAAATATATGCACTGAACAGCAGTGTACCTGTCTTTGTTAAAAATAAACAAAAACTCTATTGGACTTAAAGGGAAAGATAGGTCCAGATACAATAATATTGGATGACTTCAATACACTATCTCATCAACAGATAGAACCCCCCAGACAAAAAATCAACAAAGAAACTTCAGAGTTAAACACCACAATAGAACAAATGGACTTAACCGACATCTAAATATTTCATCCAAGCACTACAGAATACACATTGTTCTAGGCTGCTCTTGGAATTCTCTAAATTAGAACACATCTTAGGCCAGAACTCAGCAGGTGCAAACAAATAACTTAAATATTCAACTCAAGATCTTAGAAAAAGAACACACAAAGCCAAAAACCAATAGGGAGAAAAAATAATAAAGATCAGAGCAGATATTAATGAAATTGAATCTAAAAGAATAATAAAGAAGAACTGATAAAACAAAGACCAGATGCTTTGAAAAGATAAGCAAGATCAACAAAACTTTAGCCAAACTAGCCAAAGGGAGAAAAGATTCAAATTAAGAAAATTAGTGGTGAAAAGAGGATCATTACAACAGATACAAAAAAAATCCAAAGAATCCTGAGGGAATACTTTAAAACTTTTTATTCCAAAGAAGTTGGAAATTTAGATGATATGGATAAATTCCTAGACATATATGACCTGCCAAAATTATGTCAAGAGGATATAAATAGCTTCTTGTTGTTGTTGTTGTTAGGTGCCGTCAATCGGTATCCAACTCATAGTGACCCTCATAGGGTTTTCAATGGCTGAGTGCTTTGGGATTGCCTTGGGAGTGGATTGCCAGGCCCTTCTCCCATTTTTGTGGTGCTGGGAATTGAACTCAGGGCCTCAGAAACTGCAGCGCAGAGCTCTACCCACCGAGCTAAATCCCAGCCCATAAATAGCTTAAACAGGCCTATAGTGGTGGGATCAATGCAGTAATAAAGAATTTTTTTTTAAAAAAAGCCCAGGATGTAATAGATTCATGGTTGAATTCTACAAGATGTTTAAGTAAGAATTAATACCAATGTTCCTCAAACTATTCCATAAAGTACAAATGGAAATAACACTACCACATACATCCTATGAAGCATGAAGCTAGTATTACCCTGATAGCAAAAACATAAAGATCAATTTCCCTGATGAACCTACATGCAAAAATCCTTAATAAAATACAAATTGAATGCAACGAAACATTAAAAAGATCATACACTATGATCAAGTTGTTTTCATTCTGGGAAGGCAAGACTAGTTCAACATATGCAGGATAATAAATGTAATACAGTATATAAATAGACTTGGAAACAGAAATCACATGATTCTATCAACAACACAGAAAAGGCCTTTAACAAAGTTCAACATCCTTTTGTGAAAAAAGGTGTGAAAAAATTAGGAATTGAAGGAAAATACCTCAAAATAATAAAAGCAATGAATGAAAAATCTATGCCAACATCACAGTAAATGGAAAAAAAATGAAAGTATTTCCTCTAAAATAAGGAATAAGACAAGGGTGTCCATTATCTCCACTGCTATTCAATGTAGTAATTGAACTATTACCACAACAATGAGAGAAAGAAATGAAATGAATCCAAATAGGAAATTAGGAAGTCAAATTATCCCTATTTACAGATGATATGATCCTATACGTAAAAACGCCTAAAGACTGCACCAGAAAACTCTTGGAACTGATAAAACACTTTCGTAAAGTAGAAGGATACAAAATCAACATACATAAATTAGTAGCTTTTCTGTGTACCAATAACCACCAGTCAGAGAAAGAAATCAAGAAAAGAATCCCATTCACAATAGCTTCAAAATAAATAAAATACCTGGGAATAAACCTAACCAAGGAGGTGAAAAACCTCTACAATGAAAACTTTAAAACATAAAGAAATTGAAGAAGACAGCATAAGGTGGTAAAATCTCCTATGCTCATGGACTAGAAGAACTAATACTGTGAAAATGGCTTTACCTATGAAATAAATCTACAAATTTAACACAATCCCCATCAAATCCCAATGAGATTTTTCATAAAAATAAAGAAAACAATCCTAAAATTCCAATGGAAGCAGAAGAGACCCCGAATCATTAAGGTGATCCTGAAAGAACAATGCAGGGGACATCACAATTTCTGATTTCAAATTATACTATAAACCATAGTAACAAAAACTGCATGGTACTGGTACAAAAACAGACATGTAGACAAATGGAACAGAATAGAGAATCCAGAAATAAATCCATGCAGCCACAGCCACATGATATTTGACAAAGGTGCTAAAAAATTTAAGTTGGAGAAAAGACTCCCTCTTCAACAAATGGTGCTGGGAGAACTGGATATCCTCATGTAGAACACTGAAACTAGATTCCTATCTTTCACCTTATATAAAAATAAGTCCAAAATGGATCAAAGACCTTAATTTAAGACCTGAAACTTTGAAACTGATAAAGGATAACATAAGGAAAGCACTTCAAGTCATAAGCATTGGCAAGGACTTTCTGAATAGGACCCTGATAGCACAGAAAACAACAGCAAGAACTGACAAATGGGACTGTATGAAATTAAAAAGCTTTTACATGGCAAAGGATACAATTATCAGAGTGAAGAGATATCCTACAAATGAAAGAAAATCTCTGCCAGCTCTACATCAGACAGAAGATCAACATTTAGAATATATAAAGAACTCAAAAAACCCTAAACACCAAAAAAGTAAATAATCCAATCAAAAAATGGGCAAAAGAACTGAATAGAGACTTCTCAAAAGAAGTACAAATGGCCAACAATCATGTGAAAAAGTGTTCAACATCCTTAGTTATTTGGGAAACCCAAATCAAAATTACATTGATACCATCTCATCCCAGTCAGAATGGTTAGCATCAACAAAACAAACAAAAATGCTGGCAAGGATTCAGGGAGACGGGAACCCTTATATACTGCTGGTGGGAGTGCAGGTTGGTGTAGCCACTATGTAAGTCAGCTTGGAGGTCCCTCAACAAAGTAAAACTTGAACTACCATTGGACCAGGTTATACTACTCCTGGGTATACATGCAAAGAAATTTTTTAAATCAATATACCACAGAGATACCTGCTCATCCATGTTGTGGCGCTATTCAACAATAGCCAAGATATTGAATCATCCTAGGTGTCCACCAACAGATGTGTGAATAAGGAAATTGTGGTATATATACCATGGAGTTTTATTCAGCCATAAAAGAAGACAAAATTATGGCATTTGCCTGAAAATGGACAGAACTAGAGATCATCCTTTTAGGTGAAATAAGCCAGACCCAGAAAGACAAACATCACATTTTTTTCTCACCTATGGATGTTATACTTCAACACATATTCAGTATTAAAACATATGTCATAGCTGGGCGGGGTGGCACACGTCTGTAATCCCAAAGGCTTGGGAGGCGGAGACAGGAGGATCGCAAGTTCGAGACTAGAGGAAGTCTATGTAACTTAGTGAGACCCTGTCTCAGGAAGTAAGGAAAAAAAATAAAATGGCTGGGGGTGCAGCTCAGTGGTCCAGCACTTGCAAAGCATGCAGGCGTGAGGCCCTGGGATCAACCCCCAGTACCACAAAAAAAACAAAAAAACAAAAAAACATATGTCATGAAAGTAGAAGGGGGCATGGCTATGTAAGGAAAGACAACGGACTAAAAAAAAGGTGGAGGGGCTGAGAAGAATGGGTAATGTGAGAAAAGAAGGAAATATCACATCTTTTTCCCTTAAGGCAAAACCAGGATGGATGGATAGATTAGATAGATAGATAGATAGATAGATAGATAGATAGATAGATAGATAGATACAAACATAAACAAAACATGAAAGTAGAAGGGGGACCATTCATGGGCATAGAGAGGAAGGGAAGGAGTAATGTGAGGGTAGTGGGGAGGGTGAACAAGAGCAATGCACAATAAAATGCATGCATGGAACTGTCATAAAGAGACCCATTAGGTTGTACTCTAAAAACTACCAAAAAGAGAGAGAAAGAAAAAGGAAATGGAAAGCCTGGCATTGTGGGACATGTTGAACTCTCAGCACTCAGGAGGCTGAAGCAGGAAGATAGCCATGAGTTTGAGTCAGCCTGGGGTAGGTACCATGTTCCAAGATGCTGTAAGCTACACAGAGAGACCCTGTGCCAAAAATCCAAAAAATAAAAAATTAAACAATTAAAAGTAAAAAGAAACAGACTGTAAAATGAAGCAAGAACAATACATTGTCTAATACTATATAACAGTTACATAAACATATTGAAGGGGAAAAAGGTGGGCAATGATGTGAGGCTAATGTTTAACAAAAAGAAATAACAAATTAAAATAGTAATAGCACAGCTAAATACAAACAGAAAGTCATTAGCTATAAGAAATTATATGGTTTATGATAAAATGCTGAAGATTGAGAAACTTCAATGAAATAGATACTGTTCTGAATATTGTTGTTGTTGTTAGGTGCCGTCGCGTCGGTATCTGACTCATAGCGACCCTCATAGGGTTTTCAATGGCTGAGTCCTTCAGGATTGCCTTGGGAGTGGATTGCCAGGCCCTCCTCCCATTTTTGTGGTGCTGGGAACTGAACTCAGGGCCTCAGAGACTGCAGTGCAGTGCTCTACCCACTGAGCTAAATCCCAGCCCATTCTGAATATTAGTTGCTACCATTTAAGAAGAACACAAAGAAGCATAGTTGCATTATATATTATGTTATATACACTATGGTTATAGTGTATATAGGCTTATATATAGTGTATATATAGTATATATAGGTTATAGGCTGTTTCAAATATTATTTTAACACATCCTTTATATTATGAATATCAGAAGACAAACATTATATGAAGGAAGTAAGGAGAGGAGCATATATCAAAATTTTACCTATCATGGAAATATTTTCAAGACATGCTAGTTTGTTGTTTGTTGTTCACAAACACAGCAAGCAAACCAATCATTTCCTTATGCAGAAATAGTGACATAAGTATAATAAATGAAAATAAGTATCAATATAAAAATGAAGTATATTATATTTTATTGTGCAACTTAAGTACTGCTATAGTTTGGATATGATTTGTCCTCTGAAAAGACTCATAGGTTGAAGGACTGATCCCCAATTTGTGGTGTTGGGAAGTTCAGGAGATTTTAGGAGGCTGGACCTCGATGAAGGAAGTAGGTCACTGGGGACATGTTCTTGGAGGCTGTATCTTTTCTACGATCCCTTCTTGCCTCTCTGTACTTCCTACCTGCTATGAGTTTAACAGATCTGTTCCCTTACACCCTTCTGACATAATAGACTAAAACCATAAGCCAAAATAAGTCTTTCATTTTTTAAGGTGTCATATCAGGTATTTTGTCACAGCTACCCAGAAGTAACTAACACAGGTACATACATAGTAGAAGAAATTATTGTGCTCATAGTAACACCAACATAGCATGGTGGAATCATGTGATACCGGCAATCCTCTTATAGGGAAACTTTGTGCCACATTAATAAAATCTGAATAATAGATATATGCCTGATTTCTGGATATGAAAGGATATTAAACCTAATCTACGTTTTTAATTTTGAGAATGTAATCACATTAAAGTAGACAGTAAGAACAGAATTAACATGAAGTTGAAAGTATATTAGTTGGAATAAAGCTTCTGAATAGCCAGCTCATTTCTGAAAATTACACTTGTTGTTGCTGTTGTTGTTGTTAGGTGCTGTTGAATCAGATCTGACTCAAAGCGACCCTCATAGGGTTTTGAACAACTAATTGTTTAGGGATTGCTTCAGGAGTGGATTGCTAAGTCCTTCTCCCTTTTTTGAGGTTCTGGGGATCAAACTCAAGTTCTCAGAGAACACCGAGCAGCACTCTACTAACTGAGCTAAAGCCCAGTCATGAAAGTAGTAGTAGTATGAGAAAAATTGTATTAACATTAATGTTTAAAAGGAGTATAAATTCATACAACAATGTCTATGAAAGCAATTCAGCAAATCTCATCACTTTTTAAATGTAATTCAACCAAACAGGCTTTGGAGATGTATCCTTTAAACATATTTATTGTGTAGCTATACTAAATCTGAGAATAATGAGCACAACAAATAGTCTTATACATAAGATGAAATACCATAGGACAGTTTTAAAAAATCTGGCATATGCATTAGCATTGCCACTGGAAGTGTATAACATATTAAGGAAAGACAAGTTGTGGAGAACATATGCAGAGTTAATCAACTTAAAAAAAATAAATGCAGGTGTTTATTGTATGTGTGTGTTACAAATTTTGAAAGTAGCTAAATCAAATCTTTAGCAGTTGGGGTTTCTGTGTTGGGTTATTTATGAGCCTCCCGGTCAACTTTATATAATTCTGTATAATTTTAATTTTCAACTATGTTTTACTTTCACAATCAGAAAGATCAAGTTGTTTTAATATACATATATATATATATATTCTGTGTTGGTTCCTTCAGTTAATTAAAGAAAGAATTTTATATTTATAGCCAGGATTTATTGAACCACAAGGTAAAGAAAATACAATAACATAATTATGCAAGTACTCCTATATCCTATTGCTTTGTTTACCTTGTGTAGTGTATGGAGATGGAGACCTATAGCTACAATGAAAATGAATGCTGTGAGCCAGTAGTTTTGCTGATAGATTTATTTTTATAGTTCCTTAGTGTTTGTCTGAAGGGAAAAACGACATAACATGAGGATAGGAACAATAAAATACCTCATTTTGTACCTTCTTCTATTGGCAGCTATAAGTAATACCTTATGTTTACATATCACCCATTTTAGAGAGTGAAGTATATTTATGAGCACCTATTTATCATCAGTACTTTCTTGTACCTTCATGCAGAGATCCATAGCTAACCATTCGAATAAATTCAGTCAAACAATTACCCAGTGGCAGCTAATTTTTTGCATCCTTGGTCAATTAAATCCAGTTAATTTATTTTCTCATTTCATTAACTGGTTCCTTGGTTTGACAGACTAAAGTTTAATAGTTTTCATTACTGTAGTAAAAATAGGGAAAATTGTTTTTTAAAATATCTTTGACTACTCAAGATTAATTACAGTTACATTGAAGTCCTAGTATAGGAAATTGTCTACCAAACCTAATTGTCTTATATTTTAATTGAGATTCATGTTATTGTGGAAGATTTACATCAGGAAAACCATGTAAATATTCATCTCCCAATCATTCTTTGATTGAATATTTAACACTGATTGACAGCCCACCTGCCAGCCCTGGACAAGCAAAGTTGAACACAACGAACACAGTCTATTAGATATATAGACATCATAATAAGATAAAAGAGGGCATAAACTGGGAGTCCTAAGAAAATATTTACCTGCACAAAAAGGATAGAAAATGCATTCTGGGCAGGAAAGATATCTTTTGAGAAAGAATCATATTTTTAAAGTAGCATAAAAAAGTCTGTGCCTGTTATGGTTGGAGCAGAACTGAGTGAGGGGAAGAGGCAGAAAAAAATGATCTTTAATTTGTAGTCTTGTTTGCAATATTTAACCATAAGCCTAATGAAGTGCCATTGAAATGGGTGTCACACATTCAAACTCTAGTGTTTTTGACCATGGTGAGGGCCAATGAGACTAAAAGCCACAAATCATTATATTTATCAATATATTTTTTTTCAGAATTATTCCTATACATGACAAGTAATGTGAAGAGTGAAGACTGAAATCACAGGTTCTGGACCCTGATCCTGGCATTGTACTGATGTTTGATTTTCGGCAAATCATTGTTTAATCCTCTCTGTGCCTAAGTTTCCTCATCCGTTATAATAATAATAATAATAATAATAATAATAATAATAATAATACCTCATGCTGTTGTTGTTTTTGTTAGGTGCCATCGAGTCGAATCTGACTCATAGCGACCCTCATAGGGTTTTCAATGGCTGACTGTTTTCGGGATTGCCTTGGGAGTGGGTTGCCACGTCCTTCTCCCATTTTGCAGTGCTGGGAATCGATCTTGGGACCTCAGAGACTGCAGTGCAGCGCTCTACCAACTGAGCTAAATCCCAGCCCAATAACACCTCATAGGGTTAATATAAGAATCTAATAGATCAATATCTGTAAAACAGAATAATATATCAATAAATGTTAGCTAGAATTTTATTATCTATTTTCTAAATGCTGTCTAATATCCCAGTTTTAAAAATGCAATGTACTTTTCTTCACAGTAAATTCCATTTTCATTTCAGAGAGTTCCCTGAATGCCCATTTTGCTTTCTTTGTATTCTTTTTCTTCATTCTCTTAGAAAGAAGCCTTTTCGATCCCATGGTTAGTATTGTGTTAGTCTTCTATTCCATCTAACTTGCATTTCTTATAAAAGTCTCACACTACCAAAAGTTGCTTTTTATAGTCCTTCTCAGATTGGTGTAAATACTTGGTGGAAAATATGGTCAAAGTAAGACTGGGTTAACTGAAACCCAATTACAAAGAAAAAGGACCATGGACCATTGTTGAGCAACATAAATCTTAAAACTTTCTGTTCAAAGAAGACAGAGGGTTTTGACTGTGGGGTCCAAAAGGTTTCAAATTTTTGTTCACACAATAGAGATCAGCATCTCAGCAGAAGGAGTTTATTCATGTCCTTCTGTCTCAAATTCAGTAGAAGTTGTCACAGGCATTAGTAAAAACAAAGGACTTTAGACAATGGCAAACAAAAGGGTACATGAGACTGGGTAAAAATTGAGTACGGTCTCTTAACCATTAATTCACTTATTCATTTAGACAAAAAAATGAGATGTGCCTATTTGGGGAGCAGGGGTGCTGGCGATTGGCCCTACAGCCTCACACACGTTAAGCTCACACTGTACCTGAGTTACACCTCCAGCCCCAAAAAGTGCTTGTTTGTTGCTTTGTTTGTTTTCATGCCTGTTTTTGGTTCTGGGAAAGAAATTGACCTGGTACCTATTCATTTTGCCTTGAGGTATGCATGGAGTGGAGAGGATAAACAGGAAACTGGATGATTCTAGATTAGCACTGAAAGAGAGTAAGTGAGGAGAATCTGTATTGTGGAGTTTGACAGACAACTGCCTGACATGGCAACATTTCTGTTGACTACACCTGTTCCAGTCCTGAAGGCTGATCAATCACTGCTCTTTGTTTTCTGTTTGTTTTGTTCTGTTTTGCTGTGGTTAGATGAAGTGTGTTTGTTGCCCAAGACAGCAGTAACACCCAAGAGGTACAATTTGCTCCTGATTAAACAAGGAGCCAAAGGTGAGGCCTTTGGGTTGCCTCCTTGCACAGCCATTGTAAAGCCTAAGTGATGGTAATAAATAAATGGAAACCTTGACACTTGCCCATAGTTTCATTTTCTTAAAGTCCTACCTTCCCATTAGGGACACTGGGATGTTCAAGTTTCCAATCAGGGCCCAAGTGGGATGTTCTAGGGAAAGATTAGGAAGCAAAAATAATATATATGGACATTTTCAAAATAGCTTATAAGCAGAGGAAGGCATTACAGGTAAAATATAATATGATCAATAATTTTACCAACACAGTTTTCTGTCTACAGATTAATCATTTTCTTTTTATAACTGAGATTCTGCTTCTTTATTTCTATTAGCTTCTTACCAAAAGAAAAAGAATTGAATGACTTAGCTTCAGTTAAAAACTTACTGTAATTTTTTAAATTACAGTAATAGCTACTTTTGATATTTGCGACACTGTGTAGCCTGCAGCCATACCATTGTGGCATCGGATCCCATCAGAGCTCAGAAACTAAGCAGGGTTGGGCCTGGTTAGTGCTTGGATGGGAGACCACCTGGGAATAACAGATGCTGTAGGCTTGAGAGAAGGACCCGGCAATCAACTGCCCAAAAAACAATCTGCCATTGAAAACCCTATGAATAACAGAGAAGCACTGACAATAGTGTTTTGCCTGTTGTATGTGGGGACGCTATGAGTCCGACACAGACTCGAGGGCAACTAACAACAACAGACACTGTAAGATTTGGCACCTAACTCTTTTAATAAACATAACAACCTCATTCATCTATTTTGGAAACAATTCTTACAAAATCAATATCAACAGCCAAAAATAGATCTTTCAGCTGCCAAGTTAGTCCTTAAAGTTTATGAACTAAATTTCAATCCATGTGTTACAGTAACAAGTATCCCTTCCCTGTGTTATAATTTAAAAAACTAAAGTAACTCATCTAAGTAACTTGTTCCCAAAATACTCATGGGGTGATATTCTAGAGAACATGTTATGTAAATGTGGCTTGCCTCCCCGCACTGAGGGACACAATTTATGAGTTAATTCTGCACACAAGTAGATTAGTTTTAACTAAGCCTCTGAGATCTATCCATACAGAATATTGAACAGACAGCAGACTAAGCAATAGCATTTATCATCCTATAGCCAAGCTTTCTAAATTTGCAGTTTTAAGGAGGACTAACAAGATGTTTTCTCAATGACCTATTATTTTCCACTAATTTTGCTGTAGTTAGGAAAAAGGATTATGCACACAACATTTCATTATTTCCTTGCATTTTCTACAAACTTAAAAATATAAAATCAGAAATAGAATGCATGTATCTTGAGAGAGACAATTTCTCTAATCTTGGTATATTTGCTTTATGTTTTAGATCAATAAATTTAGTATTATAAAGTCAAATTATCTTTAGTTCCAATCCCTACAATAACTACTCATCTCTCTATTAATGGTATATTTTGTTTAATTGCATAATGTATATGATACAGAATCTATCACTCCATGCCTTGTTTTATCTCTATAATCACTATTTTAATCTATCCATGTTCCACATATACTTATACCTCAATCTTTAATCTGTGTGTAGAATTCTATCTCATAAATATATCACATTTTATTTATCAATCCCTCTGATGAGAGGCATTTAAACTGATTTGATTTTTTTCTGGATTTTTAACACTGCTAAAAGGAAAATTTTCTGTGTGTACTTGTAAAAATGTTCATCAGAGAGTTACTCAGAATTATTGGAGGTTATACTTGCATTGGCACATAACAACAATTCGTAGTTTTACCAAGTATTGTTAAATTGTTTTCTTAAATATTTTTACCAATTTACCATTTCATACTGTCTTGCTAATACTGTTTACTATTGTTTTTGTTGTTGTTGTTGGTATTACTGCCAAGATGATGTCAGAATAAAGGTGTCTCTGAAAGCACATTTATATCTCACTAATTTGAACAATCAAGACACTATGAAAACAAGATTTCCAAAGTTCCCTCCACTATTGGAATCCTTTGAAGGTGTTAGAGAGACCTAAGTAAAGATGTGCTGTAGCACTGTGGCATCCAACCCCGTCAGATCTCAAAAGCTAAGCAGGGTCAAGCCTGGCTAATACTTGGATGGGAGACTGCATGGGAACACCAGGTGCTGTAGGCTTGGGAGAAGGACCTGGCAACCAACTGCCCAAAAAATCAATCTGCCATTAAAAACCCTATGAATAGCAGAGAAGCACTAAAATACTATTTCAGGTATTGTACATAGGGTTGCTATGAGTCAGACACCAACTTGATGGCACATTACAACAATGTAAGGATGTATCCTAGGAAGGATAAAACAACATTTTTTTCCTGAATGAATTAATTGCAGCACTATTTAATTTTTATCATTATTTTTATACTAGATGGCCCTATTTAAACACTATTCCTTTGCAATGTAATACTCATAAAATAATTAAAACAGTATAAGAATAGTATCACAAAAGAGTTTTGATTGAAAGAAGAGATATCAAAATAGATTAAGTTATATATAAGGATTTAATAATATAAGTATAGGCATCTTTGTGTACATTTAAGTGTTTAATTAATAGCCTTGGGAGAACTATTATTTCTCTACCCTCATCTTTCATTTTATGCATGCACTCTATACTCTAACTATTAAATTCTTATTCCTGCAAACATTTCAGGAATTTTATCACTTCAGTATCTTTGTGCATGGTGTTCTTATCTATGGTAGGGATTACTGGATATCCTCCTTTCTACTGCACACAGACATTATTTCCCAACTTCACACACAGTCATATGTGCCATTTTACTGGATTCTACATGAAGAATGTGAGCAAAGAAAACCTGTCAAAGCTTCACCCACAAAACTACCATAATACCTTTTTTTTTTTTTTTTGGTTCATCCTCCAAATAAACCTTCAAATTATCTAAAAAAGAATTAAATACCTAACTGACCTCACTAAGTGATATAGCACTGGGTAAGATTTGTTGCCTGCTGAATTTGCATTCGCCCCTCTCTATGCCTTACTTACCAAGTTGCCAAAATCACGACTGTATCCCTAGCTCTAGAGGTGAATTCACAAATGTCTACATGGAAGAAAATGATGCCATCAATCTGGAACACCAGACTGAAGGAGTTATATAACTAAGAAAACAGATGTCTGTTTTATTTAAGCCATGAAATTCATCTTGATATATCTTGTTATAACTCGTATTATCTTAATTAATACCACTGTTAAGAAGGAGCCCATCCCCCCATGTTACACATAGGAAATTCAACTTTAATAGGACTTTTCTGAGAATCTATGTTGACTTCCAATAACAAAAGGATTTAGTCTTCCTCCACTGGGTTTTCACTCAAATCCCGCTTATACAATTTTCATGCTTTTCCCCATTTTTAGGTATTTATTGTTTCAATCACTTATTAAGCCTATGAGTACTCGAAAACAGTGGATATTCCTTTTCTTTATTCCGGTACTGAGGTACTGAACCCAGGGCCTCATGCATTCTTTGCAAGTGCACTACCACTGAGTTGCACCCTCAGCCCCTTTTTTATTTTTAAAATTGAGACAGGGTCTCACTAAGTTACAAAGGCTACTTCTGACCTGAAACCTGCAATCCTCCTGCCTCTGAAGAATGCTACCACTTCCTCCTCCCCCTCCCTAAGCCTTACAATGCTTGTTTAAAGTTACTGTAATGTTTCTTAGAGTTCCTGTCTAATTAAGTTTGCTCAAGTTTTAAATTTCCTGACCTGGGCCGGGGAGGGGGGGGGGGGCCCTCTCTGAAGAGGAAGGATGGTTGAAACTTAGTTTCCTTGTGCCTTCCTGCCACCCCTCAAACTGTATAAAAACCCCAAGCCCCTCTCCTTCAGGGTCACCTTCCCTTCCTTGCTAGGGAGACTCTATGGAGGGTTGACCCCGGTGCCGGAAATAAAGCCTCATGTTTATTGCATCGATCCGTGACTCGGTTTCTCTCTGAGGCCTCTCTCCTCGAAGATCCTAATTTGGGGTCCTACACCTCCACCTCCCAAATTGCTGGGATTACAGGCATGCACCACCACCCAGCTTGAGAAGTGAACCTTAATTGGTTTATCCTTGTTGTCTAGCAGAGGGCTTAATTCATTGTTGTTGTTGTTGTTCGGTGCCCTGGAGTCGGTATCCGACTCATAGCGAGTGACCCTCATGGGGTTTTCAATGGCTGTTTTGGGATTGCCTTGGGAGTGGATTGCCAGCTCCTTCTCCCATTTTTGCGGTGTTGGGAATTGAACTCGGGAGCTCAGAGACTGCAGTGCAGCGCTCTACCAACTGAGCTAAATGTAGTCCTAATTAATTACAATCATTAAATAAATAATTCTCAGTATAGATGGACATAACACACACAAAATATCATTTTGTAGGGAGGGTGGGTCAAAAAATTAAATACCACATCAGCTGGGTCCTCCAAGAAGCAGAATTGTAAGATTACGAAACATGCTGGAAAAAGTCTTGTGAAAGTTAAAGAAGGAAGGGACAGGAATAAACTGGAGAAACTTCAAATCCTAATCCTGCACAGATACTTGTGAAAGGAGAATGGGAGGGAGAGATTCAGTAGAAAGAGTCTCGTTTTCACTGAATTTCTAGAAAAGTTTCAATCAGGCAATCAGTAGCTGAACAAGACTTGCCTCATGGAAATTTCTAGCCTAGGAAGAAATGGCATAGTACAAGTACCTCCAGCATACTGGTTCAGTAATGGACTTGATCAGATTGAGAAAGAGCAATGATGGCTCTAATGTGGTGCTAACTAGGATAGTTAGTCAGCAATACTCTCTACCTTTGTTTCTCTTGTTGTTGTTGTTAGGTGCCATGGAGTTGGTATCCGACTCATAGCCACCCTACATACAACAGACGAAACACTATTGTCAGTACTTCTCTGCTGTTCATAGGGTTTTCATTGGCAGATTGATTATTGGGAGCGGGTTGCCAGGTCATTCTCCCAAGCCTGCAGTATCTGGTGTTCCCAGGCGGTCTCCCATCCAAGTACTAACCAGGCCCAACCCTGCTTAGCTTCCAAGATCTGAGGGGATGGGATGCCACAGGGCTAAAGCTACAGGCTTGTTTCTCTTAGACACTGAGTAACACATTTGCATAGGAACAACAAAATATAAAATATAATCTTTGAACTAGACAAAAAACATAATAAATAAAAATAATAGGGAATTTTCCTATCTACAACTGGTTAATATCTTAGATATTATTTTTTGCCAACTTCCATACATCTGATTTCCTAAATATCATGGAGTGTATAACTTCATCCCCATGTTCAGTGGAAGATACTATTTAGATGCATCCATTCATGATTATCTTATTTCTTTCACAACTCCCTGATGTAAGAAAAGCAATGTGACATAATTCTGGCAAATGACAGAGAGGATGGCTATTGTTGATTTCATGACAAGATTTGTTTTCTCTCAAGAATTGTATACTGAATAAAGTGAGCCTTTTTCTTCTGAAAATTATTAGCTCTGAACACAAGACCAAGAGTTGCTACATACCAATATGTTAAGGAAAGAGCACTCAGGATTTCTATAAGGAAGTAAAACCAGAGACCTGCCATGTACACCTAGTGTCCACCTCACTTCTGGAGCTCTGGAGATTCTATGCTTTTAATGGACATACATTACATCTTCATTATTTAAGTCAGCTTAATGTGTGATCACCTACTGTCTGAAAGATCCTTTTTCAGTAAATTCATAATTTTTTAAATTATTAAGTATAAGAAATATGAAACAGAGTATGTAACAATGTAAGTACCACAAATAAAAAATAAAATAATAAAATTTCAAAGAGAACATATAGGAAAAATGCATCTAGATCCTTCAATAGAAATCAAAGAAATAAAGTTGTAGAAGTCAAATTTAACTTTTATAAATTTTTAAAATATGGTGTGGAGTACAGGTATAAGGCTTTGGGAAACTTGAATAAATACTACCTTAAAGCAATTTTAGCTAGCAATTCATGGAAAATAAATTTGTGAAAGATATCAAGACTCTTAAAATGGTTATATAACTTAAGCCCAATAATTAAAACTATAGCTACTTTATCCTAAGGAAATAATTATAAAACAACATAATCTCCTGGTAATGAAAATCATCATAACATTTATTTATCAATAAGAATAATTTTAGGTACACCATTACTACCCAACTATGATAGCTGACTAATTAGAAAGATGATCTTTTTTCTTTTTTCTGTTTTTGTTTTTCCATGCAGCACTGCGGTGTTGAACTCAGAGCCCTGTGCGTGCTACTCAAGTGCACACGATTGACCTGCACTCACAGCCCCTTCTTCATTTTTTATTTTGAGACAAGGTCTTGCTACATTGCACAGGCTGCCTCTGGCCTCCAATTTTCCATCCCTCCTGCCTCAGGTATGCCATCATACCCATCTAAATAGATGTTCTTTAAATATAAAAATTGTTCTCTATGCAAAGCCCACTAATATGAGGTGCATATGACACTCATAAAAACACATTCTTGGTCACGTTCTAGAAGTATGAACTGGATTTTCCTGGAAAGTTACCAAGAATATACATATTTACCAATTACATATTTAGAGTCAGGTGATTCTAACAAATACAAGATGTGAAATGATAAGCACTTTTAAGATTGTATAGAAGTATAAAAGATGTGGCACATAATATTGAGAGAAAAATATAGAAAGTATATTGTGCATTATTGACCATATACATTTATATGAATAAATTCAAGTTATGAAAATTTTTCAAAGGTGTCCAAATTTCTTTGCAATTTTTGGAATTTTTTGTGCTATGCTAATACATTTCTAAAAGAAAGAATTGACTCCAAATAGTATTACAAAACTATTCTATACATATAGAATTTACTCTAAATTACATTTGGTTATGAGAGTCACTTCACCTTAGATCTCAGAAATAAACATAAATATCTTTCAGATAGGAAAAGTATTTAGAGGGATATATGAAATTCTACTATGAAAGTATCTAAAAATATTCATCTATTATTAAAGAATACAAAATATAATACAAACCATGAAGTTGAAATCTTCTTATATTCATAAGCCATAAAAATGTTGTAGTTTTGATAAATTACAAAGTAAAATGTTTGCTACTTTTTAGATTATTTTAAGGCAGTAGACATTGCAGAATAAAGACTAATACTTTCACATATAACTAAAAAAGTCTTGAAATGGGTTTTGTTGATTCTATACTGCATCATGGGAGTTTTGCCAAAAATTAATCAATCAAGAAATCAT
>VMDO01031639.1:0-19881 GCA_007922755.1 Pedetes capensis
TGTCAAATTTTGCACAGACTTTCTCAAGTTTTTCATCTGTTCATAGAAAAATTTTTCTTGTATTTTCTCAGAAAATAAGCATTGCCAAATGTATTTAACATGTGTGAGATCTTCCAAACTTTTTACAACATGCTTGGCACCTGGTAATTTTACTGTTAATTCATTAATGGTGTAAACTCTTCTGGATTTGGATCTTTGTGCTTTAGCCCTCTTGAGTCAATTTTTCCATAAAAATACTTTTTTGTATTACTTTGTTTGCTTTTGAAGATTTCTTTATGACCTCCTCCTCCTCCTCTTCCTCCTCCTCCTCCTTCTTCTTTCTTCTCCTTCCTCTTTTCTTTCTTTGGCTTCTCTTTCATGTCCTCCTCTATATTCTATTCTTTCTTCTTAGTGCTCTTTCTTCTACTTCTTGTTACTTTTATCATAAGAACTCACTAACTGTTGATCACAGTCACAATCATCCACATCATTTCCATTTTCATGTTTTTCTTCTAATTCATCAAAGTTTCATGTGAAGATTCTGGAAACCATGGATCATCAGGCTTCATAGATGTAAGGAATTGTTTGGATGCCATATTTTCCAATATTGTTGCTATAAAAATCATAATATTGCATTAAAGTAGAGGGATAATAATTAAAAAAAATACTACCCTACTTAGTGATGTCTGTTCTCAGAGACCCAAATCCTCTTGTATCTCATAGCTACATGACAAGTAGGCCTAATTTTAAGAAAAGACTGTAGAGATCAGCACTTGCACAGAATTAGGGTGTACAAGGCGAATACAAAATCATTGCTTTGGGCTGTTAGACCTATACTTTACTAGTTAAGTGTTAAGGAATGTAAGAGATCTGTCATGATAAGTGTAGCAAAAACTCCAATGGGATATTTAAGTGGGATGGAGAGTTGAGCTCCTATATGCACTGTGATTATATGGGAATTTTAGACAAGAAATATGATAAGGGTCAGTATATTGCAAATTGTGAAGAGAACATATCAGGGGTAATGTGGATTCTTATTAGACTAGTATTATATATTGGTCATGACAACATTATACAGAATAGTTCTACTGTTATTAAAACTCCCCCATGCTCCACTTATTTATCCCTCCCAATACCATTGTTGTGTTGTTAGGTGCCGTCAAGTCGAGTCCAACTCACAGCAACCCTATGTACAGAAGATTGAAACACTTGCCGATTCTGTGCCAGGCAAACAATCTTATTTATGTTGAAGCCCATTGTTGCCGACATTATGTCAACCCATCTGGTGGAGGGATTTCCTCTTTTGCGTTGACCTGTCACTCTCCCAAACATGATGTCCTTCTCCAGGGATTGATCTCTCCTGACTACATGTCCGAAACATGTAAGACGCAGTCTGGCCATTCTTGCTTCCAAGGAGCACTCTGGTTGCACTTCTTCTAGGACAGATTTGTTGGTTCTTTTGGCAGTCCATGGCATATTCAATCGATGCCTCCAGCACCACAATTCAAAAGCATCAATTCTTTTTCTGTCTCTCTTGTTCAATGTCCAGCTTTCACCACTATATGATGCCACTGAAAATACCATGGCATGAGTCAGATGCACCTTCATCTTCAATGTGACATCTTTGCTTTTCAATACTCTAAAGGGATCTTTTGCCACAGCTTTTCCTAGAGCAATGCGTCTTTTGATTTCTTGACTGCTGGTTCCATGGGTGTTGATTATAGAGCCAAGCAAAGCAAAATCTTGGATGACCTCAATCTTTTCTTCATTTATTGTAAAGTTGCATGCTGACCCAGTTGTAAAGATGTGTGGGGGCCCAATACCATAAGACTCATGGAAATCATTGATTTTTTTTTTTTACTCTCTCCATAGTGCTTTTTTTTTTTTAAAGAATTTCATGCTATTGGAATTGTACATCATGTAACCATCTGAGTTTGGCTTTTTTCACTTACCAATACACATTAAATATTTCTGCAAATTTCTTTTATGGCTAGATAATTTATATTATTTTATTGATGATTAATTTTACATCAGGTGAATATGACATAATTTCTTTATTCATTCCCCTCCTAAAGTTCACCTCAACTTTTTCCAAGTTATGACAATCATGAATAAAGCTGCTATAAACATTCACATGCAAGTTTTTGTATGGATGTAAATTTTCAGTTCATTTATGTAAACACCAGGGGCCATGAACGCTAGATGACATGGTGAAAGAATGTTGATTTTTGTCAAAGAAAACTTTAAATTATCTTCCAAAGTGGACATACCATTTTGTATTCCCATCAGCAGTGGATGAGGGGTCCACAGCCTCACCAGCATTTGGTTTGGTCAGTGTTGCAGATTTCTGCTATTTAAGTAAGTATGTGTGGGGGTTGGGATTTAGTTCACTTGGTAGAGCACCACTCTGTGGTCTCTCATGTCCCAAGTTTGATTCACAGCACCTTAAAAACAGGAGAAGGACATGAAAATCCATTCCCATGGCAATCCCAAAACAATCAGCCATTGAAAACTCTATGAGAGTTTCTGTGAGTTGGACATAATTCGATGGCATCTAAAACAACAACAGTAAGCATATGAGTAGGTATGAGTGATATCTCACTGTACTTCCCAGAAAATGTATAATGTTGAGCATCTTCTCATGTGTTTATTTGTCATCCACATATCTTTCTGGGTGAGGTCTCTATTAAAATAATTTACACATTTTTAATTGGGAAAACTATGTCTTAAATAATAATATCTCAGGAAAAATATTTGCCTATTAAGTTTGATGAAAAACAACCATCAAGATTTGATTATAAATAAATGTTTAAATACTGGAAGGTTGTGTCAATAAAAAGTACTCTTTACTCATGAGATGATATAAATAAGAACATTCTGAGTTGCAGTGCCTATTCAAGGGCTATGAAATCTCAAGACTTGTGCTCTGACATATCTCTATTGCTGAGGTGGTGATTCCATTTTATCTTGATATGATCAAGTATTTAAATGTTCAATAATCAGGTAGCTCCCCTTGCTCTAACCACATGCTATACAAGAACCCTGTACTAAGATTATTTTTTCATTTTCTTTTCTTTTCATTCTAAAGAAAAGGAGAGAAGAGAAATAAGGGAGGAGAGGAGAGAAGAGGGAAAAATAGAAGGAAAAGAATTTTTTCATTTATTTAACAAATATTTACTAAGTGACCAGGTGATAACCCCTGTTGTAGGTTCAGAAACTCCAGTAATGAATCAGAGAAATGTCAGAAGGAACTTGCATTAACTTTGGGAAGGTGAGATAATAAACTAACATGTGCATATACAAGACAGTTTCAGAGGAAGGAAATTAAATAAAGAAAAATGACGAAAATGAAATAAGGCTATTGAGAGAAAGAACTATTGGATGAAACATTTTTTCAGAGATATCTTCAGATAGAGAAAGTTTGAGCCAGATCTAGAGGAGGAATCAGATTAGGAAAGATGGCAGTGTCAACTAGTGGTCTTGGGTTGCAGAGTTTTCTAAAACTAAAGGAAATACCTGTGTGAGACTCAGGATGTAGGGAGGAGCTTGGCATACTTGAGCAAATGTGCAAAGCCAGGATAGTTACAATGTAATTAGTGAACTGAATTATTGGAGACAATCATCCTAATAGTGCTTTTGCCCAACTGCTGTTTATTTTATAAGAAAAACAAATGAACAAACAAAAACACATAAAAATTTTCAGGTGAAAAATAAAATCTCTTCATGTCAGCTCTGCATTACAACTTCAGAGGAACTAAGCAATGAAAAGTTTGTAGTGCCATTTCCCATAGGCAATTCAATATTAAAACAATAAATACTAAGCCATAAAATGAGTATATGGAAGTCTAACTAAATTATAATGTTTCCCTTGATGACTATAATGGAAAACACTAAAATATTATCCAACATCTATTTCTCACCTTCCCTGTTTAAATAACCTTGAATTTGTTGGAGACAGCAAGGTCACAGCTTGCTATTTCAGTACGCTTACAGGTGGGAATAACCATAGGATAGAGACAATACCAGGAAGTCATTAGCAAAATTAATGAGAAGTTGTAGGAAATATTGGATTCCTGATGGAAGGACAAGGAGCACAAGGGATTACACCCTCCTCCACACCCCTTCTCTCGCTTAGCCATTCAAGTGATGGATTCATCTGTAGCAGCCATCTTGAAACTGTCAGAGGTCAAACCAGGTTCTCTGGTAATGCCACTGTACAACTAACTTTAATCTAGCAACAGCATATCTTCGGTATTATGGTTTGGAGAAAAGCAGTTCAATAATTTAAAGAGTAATTGAGTTTTCTGCTATTCACAAATACATTTGTAATTGCTATACCTATTTGAGTATTTTAAAAAATTAAATATCAGGTAGCGTTTTTTGCTCTTTTTCTATTTTTGTTCTCAGTACTTGTTCTCAGTGTAGTTGCTCTGAGCTCAATGAAAATAAACAAGAGGAAACAACATATATGGAGCTCTTACCAGGAGCCACACAAAGCTCCAAAGTTGTGTTTACTTAGTCACCCCAGCAATAATATGAAACAGGTGCTGTTAACATTCACACTTTATAGATCAAGATTTTGAGATTCAGAGGAATCAAGTAATTAGTACATGGCCCCACAAATCATAAATGGCAGAAGAAGGATTTGACTTAGGTTCCAGGACACTTAATTACTCTGTAGGGCCATTTCTTAGAATTAATGATTCATTTGATTACATAAAACTGAATCAACCAACGTAATGGAACTGTATGTACTAACTCTGATTCTTTCATGCTTGACGGAAAAATGGGTTAAAGTGGAATGATGACTCTCCCCAAGGCTGTGTGTGTGTGTGTGTGTGTGTGTGTGTGTGTGTGTGTGAATATGGTGTGTATATATAAACATATACATAACTTTTCAATGGTTGTCTATCTGATAAAAAATTTAAAAATGAACACAGATAGGAAGTCACAGATAGCTTATTGGATTTGTAGAGGGGGAGAGTGCCCCGAGTATCAATGTGCAAGTACTGAGGGAAAGGATATGGAAGAAATACAGAAAGTTACACTTTTTAAGATGTAAGTCAGAAAACAAGTAGGTTTATCAGTGAAGGTTTTCAGGCAATTTAGAACATTTGCCTTAGGGGGTGGGACTGTTGTAATTTATAAGTCTATAACTCATCAACAGGACAGGTATTCTTCCCATTTTCTTACTTTGTGTTCATATGTGTCATATTTCCTTTCAAGTTTTTGGCTTGGGCTGGTTTTTTAAATTGTCAAACAGTTTTTTCCTTTAATTCAGCAGGTATCTTTTTTCAAATGAGGTCTCCCACGCCTAATCCAGACATGGAAACTTCTTTACTTTTCATATATAAAGGGTGTTAGTGGACACTAATTATGCCATTTATAAAAGGGTATCATCTACCAGTTATCATGCTATTTGTAAAGGATATTATCTACCAGGGCAATACTGACCCCTGATCAAGCCATTTGGCTCAGAACAAGCAGACATATTGATACTTAGGTGTCTCAAATGGTACCTGGGAAGCAGAGGGTTTCAGAAGACCCTTTTATTTCCTTTCTTCCTGCCTACAACTGCCTATTGCACACATGTACACACAGAAACACATACACATTGATTATATGCCATACATGTAAGATTATATGATTATACACTTATATATATTCAGGTTCAATATTCATGCATACAATTTTAACATCGTCTATTTAATGAATAGTCAATATAGTCAATGGTCCCTCAGGGGAAAAACACAATTGCAATTTCAACAAAATGCTGCATGCTAGCCTCGGTGAAATTGAAAATGGCTAAGTAATATGATTTTTATTATTCTGTGAATCTATTTACAGGCAAACACTGACAGATTGTTAAGAGACCAAATTAAAGGACAGCCTGCTAATTAAATTTATTGAACACAGTATGCTTCTGTTTGCTTTGGAAACTGAAATTTGTGAAAACATTTGGACACAGCAACTACAGCTGCCAAATGCTTTTCTTGAGTAAGAGGTCCCCCCATTGGTATGCATAATTTCAGTGTTTGGCCTATGCAAGAACCTCCTGGCAATCTGCATTTCAATGGAACTTAAGTGGTCACAATTTGTCAGTTCAAGCCCTTTCACTATGCAAAGAAAAAATTTGAGAGTTAAAGACCTTTAAATAAATAAAACAATTGAGTTACAATCATTTTAAGAAAATTATCTGATATTTTATATGTCATAACATAAGGGCTGGGGTTTAGTTCAGTTTATAAAATGCTGCTCTGCACAGTCTGAGGCATTGGGATTGATCTCCAGCACTGTAAACCTGGCAACTCACTTCCCAAACAATCCCCAATCTGCCATTGAAAACCCTATGAGTATCAAAGGACTGACATAGCACCTGGCATGGCATAGCCTTAGGGAGTGTTTCATTGTGTTGTACATAGGGTCTATGAGTCAGAACTGACTGATGGCACTTAACAATAACTTATAATATGGATTCTAAATGTTGACACTTCCTTAACTACTAATGTTCTTAATGCAACTTCCCATGAATGTGTGAATATAATTAATAATAGCATTTGTATAGGTTGTGCTCAAGACTATGTGAACATCACATGAGTATGATACATTTACATCATCAATACAAATGCCAGTGCATTTTTCCCAATTTTGCTTGTGATGTATTAAAATTTAAATAAAAAACTCAAATACATAAGATATTCTATGGTTACATGTACACACCGGACTTCCTTGAGGGATATAAACTATCCAAACTCATCTAGATAAACTGAACAGATTGCATACAATGTAAGCACTCATACCGATTTAAGTATGTAAGAAACATAGTCTGTGCCACTTAGGTCTCTGTTTAATTTTCTTTCTCTGGGAGATTTCCTTTGTACCCTATATAAAATAACATCTTGCAAACAGCTTCCATCTTCTTTTCTAATACCTCATTTATCTACCTATCTACATTTGTTTACATACTTATAGCCTTTCATAACTCTAGAGTATCCTTGCTTTGTACCCCAGTACATAGTTAGGACCTTGAACAGGGCTTCCCTTTAGTTGTTGTTGTTGTTAGGTGCCGTCGAGTCAGTATCCAACTCATAGGGACCCTCATAGGATTTTCAATGGCTGTTTCGGGATTGCCTTGGGAGTGGATTGCCAGGTCCTTCTCCCATTTTTGTGGTGCTGGGAATTGAACTCGGGACCTCAGAGACTGCAGCGCAGCACTCTACCAACTGAGCTAAATCCCAGCCCTTCCCTTTAGTAGGTGTTCATTAAATGCTCAGCAAAATAACTATTGAATGCATATTCCTGATTTGTTCTTTGAACTAATTTATTCAACTGCTATCCCCACTATATTTTCACAATGATTAACTCATTTTACATTTATGTAAACTATGGCCCTCACAAATTTTATGAGCATTCTCTCCTAATGTCATTAACTTCTACCTCACCTGTGATATCACACCTGTATTTGGACAACACAGTCAGTACATTTGATTTTCAGATTAAAGGTTTTTCATAATTATTTTGACAACACAAAGTCATTGAATCTACATTGCAATAAACAAGCATTATGATTATGTTTTATTCCAACATAATATGAGTTAATGATGATCCTGTAATTATTAGGCAAGATATCTCTTTAAAATTTCACCTTGAAGACTAGGGCAATATTTACTGGCATAATAGTTAAACACAGGTGGTAAATTAAGTATCTTCATACTTTTATAACTATAATCTAACAAATTACTTTCATTATGCATAATATCAAGGGAAAAGAAGAAAAGTGTTTAACAAGATGACTTTCTGATGGAAGCATATGCTCTCATTCCTCAAGCTGAAAATTCATATGTGATCCAAATTATGAGAGCGTCTCTCCATGGAAAGAGATCTTAAGTTCATTTGATACTAAACATATAACAAGATAGCTAATAAAATACCACAGGGAAAATCATAACATTCATTAAAAGGCAGGTTTCACAATACCGCAACTGAGTCCTTTTTGTCATTTATTGAATTCTAAACCCAAAGAACAAAATTCTTTTTATAATTCAAAGGGAAGGTCTTTTTTACTCAAGTCTGACAATATGTCTCATATAGTGTTCATTCCCTTTTCATGTGTTTTGATTTTTTCTACTTATGACTGCTATGCTTTTGTATCTCCACTCCTCTGTCATTTTGCCATACTGAGGGGGCTTGCATGTTGCTATGAGGCTGAAAGCTAAGCTACCTGTATTACAGATACCAACAAGGTCACCCATGGTGGCCAGGTTTCAACTTAGTTTTAACAACCTACCTTATGCAGATGACACAACTGTGGTTTTTAAAAGTGAAGAAATTTGAAACATTTACTGATGAAGATCAAAGAACACAGCCTTCAGTATGGATTCTGTCTCAACATCAACAAAACAAAAATCCTTACGACTGGGTCAGTATGCAACTTCATGATAAATGGAGAAAAGATGATTGAAGTTGTCCACAATTTTGCTTTACTTGATTCTATAATTAACAACTGTGGAAGCAGCAGTGAAGAAATCAAGACACATTGCACTGGGAAAAACTGTGGCAAAAGATTTCTTTAAAGTATTGAAAACTAAAGATGTCACATTGAGGAAAAAGTGCATCTGAGTCATACCATGGTATTTTCAGTGGCATCATATGATTGTGAAAGCTGGACATTGAAAGGGAGACAGGAGAAGAATTGATGCTTTTCAATTGTGGTGCTGGAGATGAATACTGAATATACCATGGATGCCAAAAGAACCAACAGATCTGTCCTAGAAGAAGTACAACCAGAGTGCTCCTTGGAAGCAAAGATGGCTAGACTATATCTTATGTATTGTGGACATGTAGTCAGGAAGGACCAATCTCTGGAGAAAGACTTTATGTTTGGGGGAGTGGTAGATCAAAGAAAAAAAGGAAAACCCTCAGCTGGGTGGATTGGCATAGTGTCTGCATCAATGGGCTTAACTATCAATAAGATGGTGTGCCTGGCACAAAATCAGGGAATGTTTCATTCTGATGTACACAGGGTCACTATGAGTAGGATTCAACTTGATGGGAGCTAACAACAATAACAATGCTTTCATAAATTATGATTTAATGTTGTGATCATTTTCTCGTTTTATTTAAAATGAGTAGTGCCAGGCTAGGGGTTTCGCTAAGTGGTAGAGTACTTTCCTAGCAAGTCTGAGTCCTTGGTTTTTATGTCAACACTGAATTAAAAAATGAGTGATATTTTTATTTTTCCTGATTTTAAAATATTTACTTGCTTTTGATTATTTCAGAAATGATAATGTGATTTAAATTCTTTTTACTGTGAAATGTGTAAACAGACAATCATGAATTATACTTATCTGGGTGTGATGGCTCATATCTATAATCCCAGTGATTCTTGAGGCTGAAGCAAGAGGATCACAGGTGTGAGGCCAGAGACAACCTGGGAAATGTAGTGAGACCCTGTTTCAAGAAAAAACTTTTTTTTAAATGTGCTGGGAGTGCAGTCCAGTGGTAGAGCACTTACAAAGTATGTGTGAGGCCTGGGTTCAACCCCCAATTATTGATATGTGTATATATATATGATGTGTATGTATGTGTGTGTACATATATATATATATATATATATATATATATATATATATTGTATATGCATTGAAAATATGTATATATATGTATATGTACATTGAAAATGACATGACTTATTGTGATTCATTTTATACTCATATTTTTATCTGTTTAAAATGGAGTTTAAAAAGGTTCTGTTCATTATGACATTTGAACAAAAGCACACATGGGAGTGAGTCCTTCTAAACATTTTATAAGTCAAGTTTATTTTTTTAAATGTAGTACCATTCTGGTGTTCAATCTCATCAGATTTCAGAATCTAAGCAAGCTTGGGCTTGGATGGGAGACCACCTGGGAATACTGGATATTTCAGACTTGGAAGAAGGACCCAGAAGCCCCCTCCCCCCAAACAATCAATCATTGAAAACCCTATGAATAGCAGAGGTGCACTGACAGTAGTGCCAGTGCACAGTGTTGGATAATGTTTCATCTGTTTTACATAAGATCACTATGAGTCATAACTGACTCAATGGTATTTAACAACAACAACAAAACAGCAATAGTTTCAGTTTGGAGTGGATATCTTACCACAAAGAACACATTGCATATACTTCAGTCACAGAAACCAAATATCTAATTAGATGAGATTTTCTTTATCTATCTATCTATCTATCTATCTATCTATCTATCTATCTATCTATTATCTATCTATAATCTATCTTCTACATGTACTGGGGGCTAAACCTAGGGCCTCACACATACTTTGCAAGCCCTCTACCACTGAGCTGAACTCCCAGCCCCCTTTCAAATTTTTTGTCTTGAAACAGGTTCTTGCTAAGGTATGCAGGCTGACTCGTGCCTCAAACTTGTGATCCATCTGCGCCTGAGTCCCTGCAATTACAGGTATGTGCCACTGCCCCTGGCTCATATTGTAATTATGACAATACTTTTTTTTTGCATTAAGTTTCTTTTTTTTTTTAATGGACATTTTTAATGTACACCTTAATGTGATTCATTCTGACATGCTTTTCATTGTGGCATTTACATACATGCATTTTAATGTACATTATTCATATAGGTGCCCCCTTACCCTCTTGTATGCTTCCCCCCCACTTTTGTAAAGAATCAAAAATACATAGATATGACCCCTATGTGTGACATATGTGTATATTGCTATTTCTTGTTGTTGTTGTTGTTGTTAGGTGCCATCGAATCGTGTCCGACTCACAGCGACCCTCATAGGGTTTTCAATGGCTGATTGTTTTGGGATTGCCTTAGGAGTGGATTGGCAAGTCCTTCTCCCATATTTGTGGTGCTGGGAATCAAACTCAGGACCTCAGAAACTGCAGAGCAGTGCTCTACCAACTGAGCTAAATCCCAGCCCGACTGCTATTTCTAATAATCCTTAAATAAAATAATGACATTATATTTCCTTTGAAATTCAATACTGAATGCTTTAAACTTGAATTTAATAGTGTGAGCAACATTTAGAAGACACTATTAAGAGGAAGGGCTGGGATTTAGCTCAGTTGGTAGAACACCACTCTGCAATCTCTGAGGTTCCGAGTTCAATTCCCAGCACCACAAAAATGGGAGAAGGATGTGGCAATCCACTCAGGAGGCAATCCCTAAACAATCAGCCAATGAAAACTCTATGAGGGTCATTATGAGTCAGACACGACTCCATGGCACCTAACAACAACAACAATTAAGAGGAAATTAGATAAACACACTTGACTACTGTTAACCACTGTAATGAATTCAAACTTAGCATCTACATATACTGAGTAACAGAAGTCAAATATGCAAACACATGTCACAAACATATATAATGAAATGAATAGAACAGATATTAATAATGACACATTAAAGCCCCTTCCATGCATCAGAGTTGATAACTTAGCACTGTTAGCACTGCTACCACGCATACATATAGGGGTCAAGAAGGTAATGCAAATGAACAAATTACACACAGGGGCAAATATTACATTATACAACTCATCTTTTTTCATATTTGTTTGCAGGCTTCTGAATATAGAAAAAAATAATTACTATAGAAAAGCAATAGTAGATTTCCATGAAAACAATAATAGCTACTGGATACTAACATTTCAAAAATAATAAGGAATCGTGAGAACCACAGGGAACTAAGAAGGAAATGTTCTATTTAAAGAGGAACTATCTTACTGAGGTCCATGAATGAGGCCATGGCGGAATGGTGTAGTAATGATTCTAAATCATCAACTATTTGGGGAAAAGTTAAAAATCTTCAATTTTGTGTGAAATTTTCTGACATTTTCACAGCTGGAGAAATATTAAAATAAATCATGTGAGCTAATAACTATGCCAAGAAAAATATATTTGATCTGAGGATTTTGAACAAAAGATTCTTGCAATCAGATTCCAAGCACTTCCCCTTATGGCTTTCAGAACAGATCTGTAGCAAAAAAAGCTTTTTATTAGTTAACTGGGAATTATACAATAATAATAAAAAATGAATAGAAAATTGCACTAGAGAAATATAAAATCTTACAAAGGCCAGAGCAATTATAAGTGAGATTATATAAACGTATAACTTAATATGAGGTTCCAGAAAGATTTACTACATACAGAGGGAAGGAAAAACTACACAAAAGATTAAATTTGAGAACTAAAATAACATCCACACCTTTTTTTGTGGCAAAAGTAAAAGTAAGTTAAGAAAGTTGCTCAAGAGAAAAAGAAATTTAGAGGTCTTTGAATGGTACCTAGCATTCTACATGAATGGTAATATGTATCTAATTTGAGATGGTTTTTGCAATGAAGACAGATTATATTCATTGGTATTAGATGACTAAATGTTCATATATCATCATAGTTATTAATATATGTTATATATAATATATTTCAAAAATGTTTTAGCTGATGCTTCTTTATGTAGTTTATCTGACCATTTTCCTGCCTGCCACCTTTCTTGGTAAGTAGCAAATAATCTATTATCAGCTGTATAGTTCATGCTATGTAATATTAATAGAAAAAAATATTAAATTTTTACTATAAGTAAAATTAATTGGATTTTTCATATGATAATAGTGAATACTGATTATTAAAAATTATGAATTAATCAAAAGGTACAATGTAAGAGTAAATTAGATATGGAGAGGTGCAAAACATAAGTGGCACTTTTAGAACAGGAAGAGGTTTAGTTTTAACTTCAACATAAGCCACTGAAAAGTTCAGAAAACAGTATAGATGTGATATGTTTGAAATACAAAAAAGAATCATACTGGCTACTATGAATAGAATCAGGAGAATAGACTCAGAAAATACAAAGAAAGAATCCTGGAGATCAGTTATGAGGTTACAACAATGCCCTGGGTAAAAATATTTGGTAGTAGCTTGGACGAAGATGTAGCAGTGGAGATAAATGATGAGATTCTATATATATTTTAAAAGCAGTTCCCATAGGTTAGCAGTCAAAATGAATGCTGAGTATAAAAAAAAATGTTCAAATGTAACTCTAAATATGTGTCTTTATGAGATGGGAAAGACAAATGTCAGCTTGTGAGAGGCGAAGTTATTTTGTGTATGAGATTGAGATGGCTATGATACCCAAGTAGAGATGTCAAATAGGCCTTTTAAGGAAAAAGATTTCAGGTAAGTGGTACAAATATGTTAATTTTAGGATCTCCAACAGAGATATGGTATTTAAAGCCATAAATGAGGTCATTTAGAGGACTTTCAACATGATAGATACTGATCACCTCTATTTTTTATAATATTACCTAGGTAATTACTCTGAATTGAGATATATATATATATATATATATATATATATATATATATATATATATATTTAGTATAAAATAAACTGGATTTTAAAGACAACATAAAACAATGTAAAAATTAATAATTATATATTTGTATATATCTAATATATAGTATTAAATAAAATGCATTAGTACAATTAAAATCACTTTAAAAAAATTTAAATTACATATGTAACCAACTGTTATGGTTTAGATGTACATATCCTCTAAAGGTCATGGGGTTTCAATACTTGGTCTCCAGCTTGGTGGTGCTGTCTTGAGAATTCATGAAACTTTTGGAGATTTCTGTTTTGCAGAAATAACTCCCATGGGGCAGGCCTTTGGAGATTTTTAGACCAATCTGTGGGCCAAGTCGCTCTCTGCTTCCTGTCCCCTTATGCTGTGGTCATCTGACACAGGGCTTTGCCACTGCCATCCAGCCCACTACCCTTTTAGACTGAATCTCTAACCATGATTTTCCAATAAAACTTTTCCTCCATGTTTTTTTTTTTTTTTACTTATTTGTTTATTTTTTGCCACAGCAATGACAGCTGAATAATACACTCACATTTGTGGCTGGCTAGATACTTTTGTTTAATATTACTGCAGTATAAAGTAAGGCAAAAATAGAAAAGTTTTTCTCTCATAAAGCATTTCTTTATTTAGAAGTAGGATACCAATTTCCCAAAATCAAGAGAATAAAATATTTTGAGAAGGAGAGAACCACCAAGTTTATGATGATGTTAGTGATCTAGAATTAAGATTGAGAAATGGCCATTTGTTTTAGTGATTTGGAGGTCACTTCTGACTTTTACAAAAATTGGGTCAGGAAATTAATGGTGTGACATCTAAAGTGCAAGAAAGTTAGGAGGAAAGGAACCAGAGTGTAGACAACCCATAAAATGGATCAGAGAAATTTATAGCTAAATAAGCAATTGGAATTAAGATGTGTTAGGATTTTGTATTTCCACGTTGTTAAGGAAAATTGATGATGAGAGAAGGAATAGATAGTTCCCAGATAAATATTATTGGACAAAGAGCAATAAACTAAATATTAATAGATTTATTAGCTTGACTTTAATATATCTATTTCCATTTGAGTAAATAAGGAAGAAAAATTTAACAATAATAGCAAAGTTTTAAATATTTTCATTTAGGGAAATGAACATGAGAGTTGGGGTCCCAAAACTTTATTGTTAGACTCAACCTCTACTATGCAATAATTGAGTGTTCCTGAGCAAAATGTGGGCTGGGAATTTAAGAACTAAAGAGAAGAAAGAAGCAGCCTTCCCTTAAATGGAACAGTTCACACACAGGAAATAGAAAAAGAGTAATATAACAGAATAGTAGGAAATTACTTGCTAAATCTTGTGGTAAATTTTTGTTGTCTCTTAATTTCAGTAGATGCTTAATATTCCATTTTGTGCCTGATTATTTAAATCAACTTGCTACCTCTTACCATGAAAACAATATTGTGTTCAATAACTTTCTCTCTAAATATTTACCTATGTGTTTTTATAATTTCTTTAGGAAAAACTATAAATTTGAAGGATGATATACTGTGTGTATTTATATGCTTTTAGTAAAATGTGAGAGTTCAAGAAAAGACTGAAGCAGCTTTCATCCTCACTAAAAATATTTGAAAGTGTCCTTTTCAAGCTTCCTTGAAACCAATGATTTTCATGACTAAAGACCTACTTTTACAAAACTTTAACTACTTTGAAATATTTTGGAAGTTTTCTAAATGGAGAATTTGATGGAATTCTTAAAACTTCTTTCCTGAAAACAAAAACAAAAACAAAAACCTGTGAATTCAGTATTGAAGGTGCTGTGATCATTATATTAATTGCTTGCTTGCTCGCTCTCTCTCTCTCTCTCTCTCTCTCTCATTTTCATTGTTGTTTGGGGAGCAGGAGATATCATTATGTTGCTTAGGCTGGTCTTGAATTCATGGGCTCAAGTGATTTTCTTTCTTCAGTCTTCCATGTAGCTGTCTTCAGGATTATATAGGCATCTGCAGCCATGTCTAGCTATCTATTATCATTTTTATGTATCAAGACATTATGAGGAACAAACAATACATTAAAAAACATTAAAAAAATCACTTCTATCTGGTCTAATTCCATGTGATGCATGTGAAACTGGAAGATAAATACATACAAAGAAACAAAACATTTTGTATAATACCTCTGACTATCTATTATCTCATTTTAAAACCATTGGTCATAAACAATTAAGTAAAATTGTTGTCCTCTGTTTCAATTTCACAGTGGCGTAATTAAATTATTGATCTTTGTTGCAAAATCTAGGGATCTCTTTCAGAAGGTAAAATATAACTAGTCTTTACAAATATATACATGCAGTTAGAACTGAAAACATGATTGCAGGGACTGCAAACATTTGAAAAAAACACAAAGGTACTTTTGAAACAGACATCTGTTCAAGTGCTGACACAGTAATATCAGTACTATATCTTTTTGTTTTATAGTCTTTAAAATAATTAGAAGTGCAAAAATTACTTTGGATTATGATCTGGGAAGTGAAGTGGGAATGAGGAGTTACTAAACAGTGTAGACAATTTGGGGGATAGTGATCATAATCTCTTAGAGCAGGATGCTCAAAAAGGGACTATAAAAAGTCATAGCACAAAAATAGGTAAGTTATAAGTTAAAATACTACACTTTCATGGACATAAATCATGCGAAAATCTATGCCAAGTAAGAGAATACATTGTTGAATGTGTGTGCCATGTGGGGAATTTCAAGAGATAGTATTTGCATATTTTGTTATGCTAGAGGATATAAATTCAATGTTTAGATTGCAGTGCCTAGCACCTGTCAACTAGAGTTGTCTGCATCTAAAATATTGTTGCACTTACGACATTTTAAAAATATTTCCATATATTTTTGTACAAATCTTTGAATCAAGGACAGGAAAATAACACTTTTAATCCCTTCCTTATTGTTGGAATACTGTCTTGTTTACCTTTGTATATATCACTTTTTTAACTCTTCCATTAGTCATGACTGAATCCCATCTTATGAATTAGGAAACCAAAATTCTGGAAGACTAAATTATTTTGCCCACTGAAGAAAATAAATCATCAGCTTGGATATTTAAACAAAAGTTTATCAAAATACTATGGCAAATTCCCATAGTCACATTTTAAGATAATTACAGTACATATCCAGAAACCTGTTATAATTGGGGTTAAAGGTTCTATTCAATCTTCATACAAAAAATATATGAACTTCAACTATAATATAATATTCCCAAAATATATCCAAATTTTTAGGGCATTGATATTTAAACTTCTAATTATGTACTTTTATATATCAACACAGTTCACTACTGCTATCAAAATAAAGTCCTAGAATCATTGTTACTTTGCTTTCTTTCTTAGTCACATCTTTCAGCCGTTGACCTGCTGAATTATGTCACACCGTGTTTGACTTGCCAACATAGTCTGTTCCCTAGCTCTGTTCTCCTTTCCAACCTCAAACATATCCCTCTATTCACTTCAACTCACTCTTCCTTCCTTTATAGTAACTTTTTATATAAAATATTCTATGACATTTGCAAGTCAACAGAATTATCTCTTTTTATCTCCTACATCATTATATATTGATCTTTACAATTTATATCCTTCATTTTAATTATGCACTTGTCTCTCAGTTTTCCTCATTAGACATACTTTGATACAAGGACACACATATAAATACAGTGTGTGTTTATATATATATAATATATATACACATTACATATATAAAGTATATATTATGTATATATTATTAGTAGTAGTATATACTAATTATTAGTATATTAGTATATACTATTATTAGTATATTATTAGTATAATATATTAGTATATATTATATATATACATGTATAGTATATATTTACACATATACATATATACATGTATGTATATACACATATATATGCACATATTTACATGTTAAAAGATAAAGAAGGAAAGAATCCTCTTTATTAATGGTTCTACCATATTAAGAAGACCCAGCCCAGCTGGATGTGGTGGCACATGCCTATAATCCCAGCAACTCCAGAGGCAGAGGCAGGTGGATCAAAAGTTCAAGGCCAGAGGCAATCTTCATAACTTATCGAGACCCTGTCTCAAAAAGTAAAATTAAAAAAAGAAATAAAGAAAGAAAGAAAGAAAATGGCTGAAGGCACAGCTCAGTGGTACAGCAATTGCAAAGTATGAAAGCACAAGGCCCTGAGTTCAAACCCCAGTACTGGAAAAAGAAAAGAAAAAAGAAAAGAAAAGAAAAGAAAAGAAAAGAAAAGAAAAGACAAGACAAGACAAGACAAAACAAAAACAAAAAACAGGTCATCTTGACTTAATATCTAGAAATCATTTTTTATTTACTTTTAATGTAATAGTTTAAAAACTTGCCTCAAAATATATCTTTTTTCCTTACTATGGACAATTTCTCTAAGGTTCCCTCCTGCCCCCACCAAAATGTCTGTATTAGTCTACTAATTTTGTGGCTGGTTTCCTTCTCTCATTCTAGGCTTTTCTGTGTCACAGATATTTCAGGCAATGAAATATTCTCCTAGTATAGTAAGCTCATAGAGGAGACGAGAGAGGCCAAGAAGCAGAGCTTCTCTTCTGCTTTCTATGTGGAGCCCAATCAAAAGAGGGTGGAATTGAAAGCCCGTCTGGAAAAGGAAACCATGATGAAATTACCTTTCTTCATATTAGTCCCCCAAAGCTTTCACTGTAGAAGCAAATACAAACCATGAGGATAATGGATCTTTAACAGGGGTCCCTAGTCCATTGGCAGTGGACCAGTATAATAGGAGCCGGGCTACACAGTAGGAAGTGATTAGCGAGTGTGGGAGCAAGCTTGATCTATACTTACAGATCCTCCTCATTGAGCCTGAACTCCAGCCTGTGTAAACATTGTCTTCCACAAAACTCGCCCCTGGTTCCAAAAAGGATAGTGACCACTGTTTCAACTGACCACAAAATGCTCAACCTGTGGACTGAATTAAGATGTTGTTAGGTGCCGTCCAGTCGGTGTCTTAACTCATACTGATCCTATGTACATCGGGAGAAACACTATTGTCGGTACCTCTCTGATATTCATAGGGTTTTCAATTGCGGATTGATTTTTGGGAGTGGGTTGGAGGGTCCTTCTCCTAATCCTACAGTATCTGTTGTTCCCAGGCCGTCTCCCGTCCAAGTGTTAACCAGGCTGGACCCCGGCTTGGCTTCGGAGAACTGATGTGATCGGAGGCCACAGTGCTACCGCTGCAGACTCTTAGATTTCTAATGCTCATAGAAGCAAATAATATTATCAGGGTGGAAATTACATAATCCTGGACCTAAGATTCTACCACAATTTCTACAAGTAATTTTAAAAAAGCAAAAAGAGAAATTGACCTCCATAAATTCCAATTTTAAAATTTTCAATAAGAATTTATCTGCAGGGATTCCAGATATTGGAATTTTCATGGACAGATTTCTGCATTTTAATCACTTGCTTATTAAGGAAACATCTATTCTGGATCTTAATTCTACTTTACTAGGATCATTGTAAAAAGTTAAAAACTTGGTTAACAAACTTGTAATTTTTATCAGATAAGTGATTTTTAAAACCAGAATGGGTTAATAAGCCAAACAAACAACTAGAAAAACATTTCACAATGTCGAATCTAGACTGAGGAGACAGTAACTACCGAGATATTGAGACAAGAAAGAGTGTAGTATTTTATGACTCAAGAGAGGGCCAAAGTAGTTGGAAGGAAAAAAGAAAATGAAGAGATAAATTCATAGAGTTAGGAAAGATCAGACTAAAGTTAGCCCTGTTAAGATATGATAAGAAATATTAGAATTGTTTTTACTGAAATGAGAATCCTCTGGAGGATTTTAGGCAGAAATGGAACCTGATTTCATGTATACAGATTTAAAAGACAATGGCAACCATTAGGTAGAGAATGATTGTGGAGATACTAGAATAAAACAAAAGGGAAACTAGATAGACAACTTCAAAAGTTTACGTATGATATAATGGTGGATTCATCCAAGGGTAATACTGGTGTTGGTGATAAGTAGTTAGATTTCAGTTATACACAGGAGGTAAACAGAACTGTTGAGTGAGGAGTTTGAGACAGACCCAAAAAATCAAGATGACTCTAATATTTTAGACTGAACCACTAAAAAAAAAAAAGAAAGAAAAGTCTCTAGGGCCAGGACTTGCAATCTCTATTTTGTGCCATGGATCAATTTTCCATTTCATGAATCCTATATACCCTTCTCAGAATATCTGTAGATTAATAAGTATAATAAAAGCTAATTACATGGATTATTTTAAATATTTTAAAATACTTTTAGTAAATAAATACTTTAAAAATACAATTTTGTTGCTATAATATTTGTATGTCTCAATGTATTAAATAACAAGATCTAGCAGTATTAATAATGATTATAATTTCAAAGTGTAATAAATGTAAAAGATTTTGAAATGTCTGCTACAACAATGTGATAAAAATGTGCTATTTTGTGTGACAGCATTGCAGGAAATTCTAATAA
>VMDO01031640.1:0-19869 GCA_007922755.1 Pedetes capensis
TATAGTAAAAGATAGAGAAGACTTGGATGGGAAACTTAGATAGGAAGGGGGGAGGGGGGAAACATAGAGGAGGGTAAGGGGTAACCTATATGTATAATGCTTATCAAATTGCATATATGAAAATTGTCACAACGAAAAGCATGTCAAAATGAATCACACTATGATGTACATTAAAAATTTCTAATAAAAAAAAAAAGAACTAATGGCTTTTAAAAAGGTCCCTATGCTTAATGCTGGGGCTGGGATTTAGCTCAGTTGGTAGAGCGCCACTCTGCAGTCTCTGAGGTCCCTGGTTCGATTCTCAGCACCACAAAAATGGGAGAAGGATGTGGCAATCCACTCCGAGGCCAATCCCAAAACAATCAGCCATTAAAAACCCTATGAGGGTCACTGTGAATCAGACACAACTCAACGGCACCTAACAACAACATACTTAATGCTAATATATCCGTATATATGTACACATAATATATGTATGTCTATATATACACAAAATTGTTCACCACAGCACTTTTGTTGCAGCAATAATGTTCAAAAAGATTATAGATTATCTATACAATGGGCCATTACAGAGCTGTTGACAAGAAAAAAAATATATTAGTGTGTATGCTATTATTTCATATTATTTTTAAGCATGCTTAAGATATATTAAATGAAAGAAAAGTACATTGCATAAATGACTATAGTAACACCTTATTTAGGTAAAAAATAGACATAAATATATATAGAGATTTGTCTACATTAAGGTTCACACATCTCTGGAAAATGGGGACAGTAGCTATAATTGGATTCAACTCAGGAGAGGGACTTAGTTGCTGGTGAAGGTAGCGAGGTGTAAGAGAGAATGAGTTAGTTAAAAGTAGGTTTTTTCCTTAATGGATCTTTTAAAATATGTCATACACTACAGAAAGACACAATAAATGCATTCAATGTTCAGAGACAAAGCTATCATCACTGTCATTGGCTACTAAAAATATATTTTCTAAATGGTTCCAAGTTTCCATAAATAAGGTTCAAGTACCCCGAAACAACTTCATTATTAATGTTTTTAGATTGCCATATTTTATCCTTAGCACCATTTGTAAGGAATTTGGGGGTATTTTCTTCCTAGATATTTCCTTTCTCAGTCCAGCCGCTCATTGATCTAATCATAAAAGGAAGCTATTAGAGACTCTGTGTGCCAGATATTACTCATGCTAGATAAATTGCAGGCCCAAGGGAATAAGAAAAAAAGCACAGCCACAGAAATAGAACTTAATTCACATAGATTAAAAAAATATGTGCCAAACAGCTCTTTTTATGGGACAGGAGAAATAGCAGCAAAAATGAAGAAATCCAACAACAGAACATAGGAGAATATGACCCCTATAGATTTCAGTTACATTTAATGAATCTTTCTTGATTACTTATTTTGTAGCAGGCAGTATTTTGAGGATAAGTAGCAGGGCAGCATGGTAAAGGAACATGTAAGTTCATAACCATAATGGAATAAGCAGTAAAATAGAAACCAGAAGGAAATGCATTTAAATAAGTAAAGAAGAGGAAGAGGATTTAAAAAAATAAAAAGCATGTGTAAAATAGCATATAGATGTGGAAGAATGAGATAGTTAGGGAAAGGCAAGAATGCTGCTATTCCTTGGCATGGAGGATACATATCTCAAGCTGCCTAGTCAGTGTCTCTACTTGGGTATCTACCAAGCATTTCAAAGTTAATACACACAATCCAATCCACCCAATCCAATCCACCCTCGTTCGCTCTTCCCATGGTCTTTCTCTTCAGGCATTCTTCCTTCTTCAGTCCAAATGCCTCAGAGTCACTACTGACTTCTGTCTATACCTGCTATCTAAAGTATCAGCAAATCCCTTTCACTCCACTCATTGGATCTAGAACCTGATGCACCTCACTAGCTCTGTTGCTCCCACCTCGTCCAAGCCACCACCATCTCTTTCAGTATTGCGCCACCTCAGTCTATTCTCTGCAGAGCAGACAGTTATCCTTTAGACTCTAAGATCATGGAATTCTCCAGACCAAAACCATGAGGAGCCACCATGTCACTCTGATGACAAGGCCCTCCATGCCCTGGCATTTCCCCTGCCTCTGCTCACTAACTACTCTGACCTCTCACCCCCTCTTCTGCACCCACATTGGCCTCACTTCTCTTCCAGCCTTTACCAGACATGCTTTGTCATCCCCTCCAGTTTTGATTCAACTCTCCTGCTCAGCAAGGCTTCAAACCTGCAAAAAATGAGGTGCAGTTTAGGTGCAAGTGCAACATGTTAAAATTTGCAGGGTTTGGTTCAAGTTTGGGTTTACATCCCTTATGTACATAGCAGGGCTTCAAAGTAAATCTGAATCTGAACACTGAACCCATCCCAGTTCATGCCTTGTTTTGTTTTGTTTGTTTGTTTGGTTTGTTTGGTTGGTACTGGGGAGTTGAACCCAGGGCCTCAAATAGGCTTTTTGCAAGCACTCAATCACTGAGCTATACCCCTAACCCATTTTTTACTTGTATTTTGAGACAGTCTCATTAAGTCACACATGCTGCATCTGGCCTAGAACTCACTGTCCTCCTGCCTCTGCCTCCCTAGTCACTGGAATTAAAGCTGCAAGCCACCACACCCAGTACCAGTTCATGCACTTAAAATTTTTTTTTCCTAAACCTGAACCCAGTGAGAAATTGGGTTTGGGTTCCACTTTTTTTTCCCCTGTATCATTAGCTATTTAAAAAGCAAAGAATAAATATTGAAAAAATTTTGTCTGTCTTCACATGTTGTTGTTGTTAGGTACCCTCAAGTCGTGTCTGACTCATAGCAACCTTCATAGGGTTTTCAATGGCAGATTGTTTCGGGATTGCCTTGGGAGTGGGTTGCCATGTCCTTCTCCCATTTTTGCAGTGCTGGGAATCGAACTTGGGACCTCAGAGACTGCAGAGCAGCGCTCTACCAACTGAGCTAAATCCCAGCACTATCTTTACATAGAATTAAAATTTAAGCCCATACCCTCTAAATTTTAACGTACTGAACCCATATCACTGAACTCGATTTTTTGTAGGTTTGAACCCCTCTCCTCAGTAAGTCTTCCTGACCCTCCTACATCAAATGGCAATCTCTCCCTCCAATATTCTATACATCCTTTTACTTTTCCCACAAGCACTACCACACACATTGTATATCCAACATACTATTTTATTATCTGCCACCTATTACCCATTCCCAGCATACAAACTCCAGAAGAGATTGTTGTCTAGTTTGTTTACTGCTATGTCCCTGAACATGAAAAGCACTCCGAATATTGTAAACATTCATTAAATGTTGGTAAAGTTCATGAATGAATTACAGGAATCTGAGTAAGGTATAAAATGTTGAAAGTTGAAGTTGAAAGGAGACATAAAGTCTCAGCTCCTGAAGTGCCATAGTAAGAACTTTGGATCTCATCAGACAAAAAGAAAGAAAGAAAGAAAGAAAGAAAGAAAGAAAGAAAGAAAGAAAGAAAGAAAGAAAGAAAGGAAGGAAGGAAGGAAGGAAGGAAATTGAGGGAAGCCTGGCACCATGGCACATGCCTGCAATTCTAGCTACTCAGGAAACTGAGACAGGAGAATTGCAAGATTGAGGCCAGAGGCAGCCTGAGCAACTTACCAAGACCTTATCTCAAAATAAAAAATAGAAAAGGGGGCTGGTGGTAAAATACTTACCTAGTATATAAGAGGCTCTAAATTCAACCCCCTAGTATCATTAAAAAAAGAAAACATGGAGATACACACACACACACACACACACACACACACACACAAACACACACAAACTATGTGTACATTTATAAAGATAAAGAATATATGTGTGCATATATATATATATATATGTTTATGGTATAGAATACAATGGATGGGGCAAGGCAAGAAAAAGAAAATTTTTTAAATTATTGCAATGGTCTTTGACTATAAGGATTGAGCAAATGACACAGAACCAGAGACATTTTAAGGTAGAATTCACAGAACATAGTAGCTAAACTAATGAGAAGAGGAAGGAGAAGGAAGACCCAAAGGTAACTTGAGTTTGTAGCCTGGGTATTTGGACATGTGTTGATGTGATTAAATAAAGTTAGAATGTGTTCCTTCAGAGGAAGTTAATAAAAGCCAATAGTGGTATTTCCCAGGAGGAAATGCAAACAGGCTGGCTTCTGGACTTCATAATTCATGTTAAGCTATGAACTCATTTTTAATCCTGCATGAGTGATTTCTTCCAGCAGATGGTGGACATACTAGCCATGATCTATCATTCAGTTCCTAAAGGCTCTGTCTGCAAGATGCTAAACATCTGGAAGAAAATGAAGGATTCCGTCCATTTTTCATGTGTTCATATGACACCACACATCTTGAAATCGACTCTAGTTTTTACTTTCTGTTATGATGTTATTTTGGAAATATTGCTGTAGGCTCATTGATGAGGCTCCACTTAAGAAACTTAAAACTTGACACAATTGTTAAGCATTTCAATATGGGTTGAAATCTAAGGCTGGAAAAGTGGGGAAATAAAAAGAAATTCATACTCAGATGGGAGGCACTTGGAACATATTAGATGGTGCTACAAAATTGTATGATAGAATGCTTCAAGGTCACAGACAAATTAAAGAATATAAAAAGCAACTTATACATTACTAAGTGAAAGAGGTCTAATGCCATACCACCCTAGTGTCTAATCTCCTCACATCTTGGAAGCTAAGCAGGGTCAAGGCTGGTTAGTCCTTGGATGGGAGACTGCCTGGGAACACCAGGTGTTGTAGGCTTGGGAGAAGGACCTGGCAGCCACTCCCATAATAATCCACCACTCCCATAATAATCCACCATTGAAAACCCTATGAATAGCAGAGAAGAATTGTCAATAGTGCTGAGCATGGCACAGTGTCAGGTAGTGTTTCATTCTGTTGTCCATAGGGTCTCTATGAGTCAGACTCAACACAATAGCACCTAATAACATCAACAAATAAAAGATAGAGAAACATTAGCTAAGTGGATGTGGGCATAGTACTTGTTACCTTGTATAGCATTTTAGGGTAAGGATCATAATTATGCCTACTGGGGTTTTTCTATAAAGGCATGTTAGCACATATGCTTTGAGCACAGAACACTTTATTTGACTGCTAAACATGTAAGAATATTCTCAGCTTCTGCAAAGAAATTCACTCCCTTCTGTTTGTCCCAAGCCATGTGATCCAATCGGTCTGGTTTTCATTTTGTAACTTTTAATGGAGCTATGAGTCAGAGAAATGCCTCACTTTCCTCCTCACTCTATTACAAGAAAAAATGTCAACATTATCACAACAAAAAGCATCCATAATGATCACAGGAGCCACTTCCATTCACCATGGCTGGTGATGGTCCTGCTGAGTGTGCATCTAGGAATGACAAAAAAAGTCCTGCCAAAAGAAGCAAGAAATCTAGGTTTCCATATGCTATCGCCCTTGAAAAAGGGTTAACAAGCAAGTAAAAAATGTTGAAGCATTATGTAGACCAATAGCTTACACAAAACATAACTCTATCTGCTGGCTTGAGTATAAGGTTGAACTCCGCTTAGAGTTTATGAAACTCTTTCAAATACTTTCTCTCACTTGACGTTACGAAGACTTGATGAGATAGGCTTTGTGATCATTTTTCTTGTCTGATATGGTAATGACATCAGAGAGGATGAAAGGCTTACCTACATTCCAAATTGAGGCCGTGTAATTGAAATCTTGCTCTTGAATTTGAATTCATATGTGTCTGGTCACAACGACCATATACTACCTCTATTCTTGTATCCATGTTGTTGTTGTTAGGCACTGTCGAGTCGGTATCCAACTCATAGTGACCCTGTGTACAACAGGCAAAACACTATTGTCAGTGCTTCCCTGCTGTTCATAGAGTTTTCAATGGCGGATTGATTTTTGGGAGTGGGTTGCCAGGTCCATCTCCAAAGCCTACAGCACCTGGTGTTCCCAGGCGGTCTCCCATCCAAGTACTAACCAGGCCTGACCCTGCTTAGCTTCCAAGATCTGGTGGGATCAGAGGCCACAGGGCTACAGCTGTAGGCATCCATGTTGGGAGCATATTTACCATCAGATAATATTCAAATAATTATTATGGAATGATTACCTCAATACTCTAAAATAATAATAATATCATATGAAGAGACAGGAAGAATAAGAGGGGAAAGGAGGAGAGGCAATGTTGCCTAGGCCTTTTTGTAGTTGAAATCAAAGATAAACATTTCATTAAAATCTTATATGGAATCTCACTAAAATCTGTTCTTTATTAGTAATTGTTATGGTTGAATTCTATCTCTCCTCCCCTAAAAGTTATACTGAAGTCCTAGCTCTTAGTTTGTGAACTTACTGGAAATAAGGTAGTCATAGATGCAATTAGTTAAGACAAGGACATACCAGATTAGGACAGAGCCTCAATCCAATATGGCTGATGTTTTTGTAAGAAGAAACCTGATGTCCTTGGGTAGACACAGGTAGAGAACACTATATGATGGCAGCAGTAGAGATCATAGTGATGCCGTTCAAGCTAAGGACTGTCAAAGATTGACATCCACTTCCAGAAGTTAGAAAGAGGCAAGAAAGGATTCTACCCAGGGTCTCAGAGGGAGCACAAACCTGCTGGAACCTTGATCTCAGACCTCTGAATCTGTGAGAGAATGAACTTCTATTTTAAGCTGATCAGTTTGCAATATTTTGTTATAGCAGCCACAGGAAACTCATACTGTAATCATGTGAAAGAAGATTCAAACAACATAGATATAGCATTTTCTATCCATAAAATTTGTGTTCATCAGACTTTTTAACTGGAAAAACTAGTAAGTCTAATAATACTCTCACGTAGTGGTAAGCCAATAAATGTTTAAGAACCAGCTCTGAAAAAGATTTGTGTGTGTATGTATATATACGTTTACATTTATTTTAAATTTTAGTGATGAAAGAAATATGTAGCACAACTTAGAAATAACAGTAAAATACACATTATACTCTTTGTCATCAATTCAGATAACTGACTGATTCTCACTGGAGGCTCCCTGTTAATTTTTGCTAAATTCTTGTATCTGTAGCCAACTTATAGCTACAACTGAAGAATGGGTGTATTTCTGACACATTATTTGATATATTAATTCATGTGAATAAGAAAAAGTGAAACAATTAAGAATACTTATTGTTGATGATGTGAACTCATCATTTGATGAATTGGAAAACAGTTTTCAAAAGCTAGAAAAAGATTTTCTCAAATTTTTGTGCTAATCATAGTATAACAGCTACGAGTAAAACACACATTTAGGTTTCAGTTACATTATTAGCATTTACATTATTAACATTTCTACTATTATTTTCCTAAGTCTAGGTAACCAACAAAACAATAAAAGTCAAACCCTGAGTATTTTTAGTGTTTGTCAGTTTTCTTGGCTAATTTAATATTACCTATGTGATGTCACTAAACACAGCTGTGGGGACATATATGGAGTTGCCCACCATTCTTTACATAATGCTTCCACCATTTAGAGGTAATGGAAATAAATAACTTAAGAGCATAAATGGTAGTACACTGTTGTAAAATAATTTGAAACTGACAAATTTTGAGTATTTATTCTTAGTATAGCTTAGTCAATTATAATTTTATATTAAATTTTAAGAATGGCTGTGTTTGACAACTTCCCTAAAGATTCCTGAAAAATTAACAGTAGGTTCTCATACACAAGCTAAATTGGTCCTAACATCCCACCAACAAAAATGTGAAAGAAAAGGACCTCTCCTCTACTGCTGGTGATAGCATAAACTTAGTACAGCCACTTGAGAATGAAGTTGAAGTGTGCATGCCCTATGAGCTAGCACTTCCATTTCTAGAAAAATTTTTACATGTAAGCACAAGGAGAGATGTGCAAGGATACGTTTTGTAACATCTTTGCAATAATGAAAAAAAATTAGGCTTGTGAATAACCTAACATTGATTAATAAGTTGATGCATAAATGGTGTTATACTCATAGGCTAGAACATTATATAATGATGATAATTTAAAAACTGTACATATGTATATATACACAGATATATATATATCTGTATCTATCTATATATACATATATATATGTATATATATATATATATACATGAATACATCCCCAAATCAAAATAACAATGAGAAAAAGCAAATAGCAGAATTATTATAATTTTTATACAAAGTATAAAACTATACTAAATAAGTAGCATCTATTTATTATAAAAAATAATGTAACAATAAAAAATAAATGAGTGTCTTTACGTTAAGGGAAGGGATCACCTCTCAGCAGAGAAACAGGAAAAAGGAGAAGCAAGGGACTTTACCAGGACCCAAAATGTCTTTTGTTGTAGAAACAAAAACTCCCACCAATTACTAAGCTTTGTTAAAGCTGGTTAGTGAGTAATGAGTGTTGGTTATATTGTGTTTTTAACAACAACAACAGCAGATATTTAAGATAGTCATGTTAAAATTTTTCATCTATTTTCACGTGATTTCTCTATAATTTTCTGAGTATAAATAGTTAAGAGTACCTTTTCCCCATTGGACCTCCTCCCACCCCAGGTGGGTGGGGAAGGTCTCTGCTTAAGGGCCACTGTCCACTGCTCTTGGCTTCTTTCTCTAGGAGACAGGTAATCCTACAAAGAAACTTGCAAGTCACAGCATGCAGGAGGAACAACAAAAGATGTTAACTTCTAGTTTACTGTCTTTTCTCAGTTGTACTGTGATTAACTTTTCCTTAAGTTGTTACTTAAAAAATTTCAAACCCATAGAAACATTAAAAGAATAGGAATACATACAAATATTATGCATCAATTAAAGCTAAAAATTTTTTAAATAGTAAAAAGAAGCTGGTACAGCATTTAGCTAATTTTGCTAAAGATCATTCAAAAGCTACTGCAGCAGCATGTTAACAGAACTGCCAGGAAACCACCTGACTCATGCCATCATATCTTCAGTCACATCATATGCTTGTGAAAGCTGGACAATGGATAAGGAAGACAGAAGAAGAATTGATGTTTTTGAATTATGGGGCTGGAGATGAATATTGAGTATACCATAGATTGCCAAAAGAACCAACAGATCCATCCAACCCAGAGGAAGGGCAACTCGAGTGCTACTTGGAAACAAGGATGGCTAGACTGTATCTTATGTATTTTGGACATGTTTTCAAGAGGGCCCAAGGCCTGCAGAAAGACATCATGTTTGGCAGAGTGGTGGGACAACACAAAAAAAGGAAGACCCTCAACTAGATGGATTGGCACAGTGGCTGCAACAATGGGCTTAAAAATAAAATAGATTGTGTGCATGGCACAATGTTGAGTAGTATTTTATTCTGTTGTATGTAGGGTCAGTATGAATTGGACCCAATTTGAAGGCATCTAACAACAACCACAACAGCAATCCAGACACTAAAGAAATTTGCAAACTTTAAAATAATGCCAATCATCTCAGCACTTTTTATGGGGGTTGGTATATAGTTATCCTTCATGAAAGATGACAGCTGTGTTAACATGCAGTGAATTTACTATTGTAATTTTTACATAAATTTATATCTTAAGAATTTCTCAGGCTTAGTTTCCAATACAGTAAATATTTGTAGTTTTTGTCTATTAAACAAAAATTCTTTGGAGGCCTTAATAATTTTAAGCATCTTAAGGATACTTGAAACCAAAAAGTCTGACAACTGCTCACCTAGGTGAGATTGCTATGAAACTCATGATCTAAAAAACATCCACAGAGCTTTTGTCCTAAGTTATACGCATCTTCCATTAAAATGAAGTGAGTTTTTAATAAATATCTGTTGTCACCATTATAAAATAATAGCAACTAACACTTACTGGATATTTGCTATGTGCAGTCTCTGTGCTGGACAGAGGAGACAGCAGCATTTAGGGACAATCCCTACTTTGTGGAGCACAGTCTAACAGAGAAGAGAGAGTGAGAAGTTCCTTCCTGATTGAGGACTAAGTCCGAAGACTGACCCCACAAGCAGGGGGAAAAGAGAATGGCTTTAAGATATATTTGGTGGACTTTTTGGACATTATTTGGTGGGTCCTTAAATATAATCACAAAGGAAAAAGAGGAAGAATTAAAGGATGACTCAGCTTTGTGGTTTAAATACTTTCATTCAACCATCAATTCAACAATATTTATTGAGAACCTACTATATGTGCCAGGCGCCACACTAAGGTATTGAGGGTGCAGTGCAGAATAAGGAAAGGCATTTTAGTGGGATGAGCCAGTGGGGGGAGGGGCTTACAAACAATCGATCAGTCAGTAAATTCTTAATGATAACTGCTTTACAAAACATTACAGTTGGCTGATTTGATTGAGAAAGATGGCAGACCCCTTTGGATTGGATTGGGGAGGCCTGTCTGAGGAGGTGTTATCTGCACTGAATTTTGAAGAGCAAGACATACAGGAGTCTGTAAAAAACAGTAGAAAGAGCATTTCAGGAAGAGGAACAAAACTGGTAAAATTCTCCAAGGCAGAAATGAGCTTGGTGTATTAGTCACATTTCCAGTCACTGTGGCAAATACATGAGGAAAACAATGTAAAGGGTGGAATTATTTATTTTGGCTCACGGTTTCAGAGGTTTCATTCTGTAGTCTGTGGCTTCATTGATTCTGTGGCTGGGGTGAGGCAGAGCATTGTAGTAGTAGGAGCATGTGGCAGAGGACACTCACCTCAGGGGAGACAAGAGGTAGAGAGAAGAGAAGGAACCAGGATCAGGTATAATCTTCAAAGTCATACCCCTCAGTGACCCACCTCCTCTAGCTAGGTTCCACCTTCTAAAGTTTCCACCACCTCCCAAAATAGCATGGCCAGCTAGAGACCCAAGCATTCAACACATAAGCCTATGGAGGACATTTCATATTCTAATCAAAATACTTGGTGAGATGAGAAGTGAGTAGAGTTGCCAGATTTAATAAATAAAAATACAAATCACTCAGGCAAATTTGAACTTCAGATAAACAATAATTTTTGTATTAGTGCCTTAGTACCAACAAATGGTAGAGCACCTGCTATGCACTCTCTGGGGACCCATATTCAATCCCCAGCAACACAAAAAAAAACGGGAGAAGGAGATGGCAATCCACTCCTGAAACAATCTCAAAACAGTTAGCCACTGAAAACCCTATGAGGGTTGCTATGAATTGGACCCAACTCAATGGCACCTAACAACAGCAACAATATATTTAAAAAAAAAACTATTGCTTATCTGAAATTGAAATTTAAGTAGGCATATGTAGGAAATCCATAAGAATCAATAGGAATTCTTAGAACTACTAAGCAATTATATCAAGATTGTAAGATACAATTTACTATATAAAAGTCAGTTGTTCTCCTATGTACTAGCAATGAACAATTGAAATTTGAAATTCAAAATACACTAATATTTATACTGGGGCTGGTATTTAGTTCAGTTGGTAAAGGGCTGCGCTGCACTTTCTGAGAACGCTGGTTTGATCCCCAGCACTGCAAAAATGGGAGAAGAACATGGCAATCCACCCCCAAAGCAATCCCAAAACAATTACCCATCGAAAACCCTATGAGGGTTTCTGTGAGTTGGACATGACTTGAAGGCACCTAATAACAACAACAACAATGTTTATATTAGCACCAAAAAAGAAATACTTCATTATAGACAAATCTAACAAAATATACTTAAAATCTATATGAGGAAAATCTTTCTAATGAAGAAAATCAAGGAAGATCTAAATAAGTGAAGATATTCTATGTTCATGGACAGGAAGATTCAATATTGTTATGATGTCATTTCTTCTTAATGTGTTCTATAAAGCCAATATAACCTAGTCAAAACCCCCGCAAGTTATTTTATGAATATTAATGTACTAATTCTAAAGTTTTTATGGAAAAGCAAAAGACCCAGAATAACCACCACAATGTTAAAGAACAAAGTTGGAGGATTGACAGTACCTGACTTCAAGACTATAAAGCTACAATAATCAAAACTGTGTAGTTTTGGCAAAATACTAGACAGATTGATAGACTAGAACAGACAATTCAGAAATAGACCCACATAAATATAGTCAACTCTTCTCTGACAATGGAGCAAAGGTAATTCAAAGGAGAGAATGTAATATTTTCAATAAATGGTGCTAAAACAATTGTACATCCACATGCAAAACAACAAACAACAACAAAATCTAGCTACAGTCATACTCTTCACAAAAATTAACTCCAATTAGATCCTAAACTTAAAAATAAACTACAAATGTATAAACTATAACACATAGAAAATCTAAGTGACCTTGCATTCAATTAAAAATTTCTACTCTGCAAAAGATACTATTAAAGTAATTAAAAGATGAGACACAAACATGGAGAAAATGTTTGTAAAACATATACCTAATATGAAACTTGTATCTAAATTATACAAAAAACTCTTAAAACTCGATTATTAAAAAAACAACATAAAAAAGTGAATAAAATATCCAAACACTCATCAAAGATGATATATAGGTGGCAAATAAGCATATGAAAAGATCCTCAGTATTGTATGTTATCAAGGAATTGCAAATGAAAACAAACTATACAACTACAGTTATGATAAGATGCCATGGAATCCAGTCTGACCCTATGACAACAGAATAAAACATGTCCCAACACTGTGCCATGCCCACCAGGCACTATGTCAGTGCTTCTCTGCTATTCATAGGGTTTTCAGTGACTAATTGTTTTGGAGACTATTTTTCAGAACGGTCTGCCAGGTCCTTTTCCCATTTTTGCAGTGCTAGGGATTGAACAGAGGGCCTCAGAGAGCACAGAGCAGCACTATACCAACAGAGCTATACCCCAGCTCCTAAACAACTACTAGAAAGGTTAAAATCCAAAACACTGACAATTCCAAATGCTGTCAAGGATTTAACATGATATAATAGGAACGGCCCCCAGGTGTCTGTCAGTTTGCTTTACTGGGGAGCTTGCATGTTGCTGTGATGCTGAAAGCTAGTCCACTTGTTTATGCCAAGAAATTTAGAAAACAGCTACCTGGCCAACTAACTGGAAGGCATCCATATTGGTGCCTATTCCCAAAAAAGTGGATCCAACTGAATGTGGAAATTATTGAACAATATCATTAATATCTCACACAAGTAAAATTTTGCTAAAGATCATTCAACAGCAGTAGTATATAGAAAGGCAACTGCTAGAAAATCAAGCCACATTCAGAAGAGGGCACGGAACCAGGCACATCATTGCTGAAGTCAGATGGGTATTAGCCAAAAGCAGAGAATACCAGAAAAATGTCTATGTTTTATTTACTATGCAAAGGCATTTGACTATATGGATCACAACAAATTATAGATAACAATGCTTCAGAATGGAACATCAGAGCACTTAATTGTACTCATGAGGAATGTGTACATGGACCAGGAGGCAGTCATTTGAACAGAACAAGGAAATACTTCCTGGTCTAAAGTCAAGAAAAGTATGTGTCAGAGTTGTATCCTTTCATCATACCTCTTCAATCTCTATGCTGGGCAAATAATCCAAGAAGCTGGACTTTGTAAAGAAGAACATGGCATCAGGTTTGGATGAAGACTCATTAACAACCTTCATTATGCAGATGATACAACATTATTTGCTGAAACTGAAGAGGATTTGAAAAATTTACTGATGAAGACCAAAGAACATAGCCTTCAGTATGGATTGTGCCTCAACATCAAGAAAACATAGATTCTCACAACTGGGTCAGTAAGCAATTTCATGGTAAATGGAGAAAAGATTAGAGCTGCCCAAAATTTTGTTTTACTTGGATCTGTAGTCAACACCCCCAGAAGCAGCAGTCAAGAAATCAAAAGACACATTGCACTCAGAAAAACTGTTGCAAAAGACCTCTTTAAAGTGTCAAAAAATAAAGATGTTACATTGAAAAAGGAGGTATGCCTTATTCATGCGATGATATTTTCAGTTGTTTCATATGCTTGTGAAAACTGGACAGTGAATAAGGGAGACAGAAGATGAATTGATGCTTTTGGATTATGGTGCTGGAGATAAATATTGAATATACCATGTGCTGCCAAAAGAACCAACAGATCTATCCTAGAAGAAGTGCAACCAGAGTACTCCTTGGAAGCAAGGATGGATAGACTGCATCTGACACATTTTGTACATGTTGTCAGGAGATATCAATCCCTGAAGAAGGACATCATGTTTGGGAAAGTGGTGGGTCAACACAAAACAGGAAGACACTCAACTAGATGGATTGACACAGTGTCTGCAACAATGGGATTAAGCATAAAAAATATTGAGTGCTTGGCACAGAGTTGCAGGAGTATTCTGTTCTATTGTACATAGGGCTACTATGAGTCAGACCCAGCTCAATGGGAGCTAACAAAAACAACAAACAGAAATGGTCATTCATTGCTAATAGGAAAGCAAAATTGTACATACACTTTGGAAGATAATTTAACAGTTTTTACAAAATGAAACATAGTCTTACCATAGAATCCAGAAATCATGCTCTCTGCTATTTCCCTAAAGGAGTTGAAACTTATGTACTCACAAAAAGCTGCTCATGAATGTTCACTGCAGATTTATTAATAATTGCCAAAACATGGAAGCAAAATAGATGTCTTTCAATAAGTGAATGGATAAATGAATATTATTAATAACGAGAACAAATTAGCTATCAAACAGATCCCCAAAAGACATGGAGGAACCTTAAATATATATTGGTAAGTAGGAGAAGCCCCTCTAAAAAGGCTACATACTATGATTTCAAATAAATGAAGTTCTGGGTAAGGCAAAATTCTAAGAGAATAAAATGATCCATGGCTCCTAAAGGTTGACAGGGAGTGGGAAGGAAGTTGAGTAGGTAGTATAGTGGGGATGTTTAGGACAGTGAACTGTTCTGTATGGTTCTATAATGTCTAAAGAAATTGGACAACCAACAGGCACATCATTATTCATCTGCCAAGACTCAGAACTGTACACATAGTGACTCTTAATGCAAACTATTGTTGTTGTTGTTGTGAGGTGCCGTTGAGTCGGTGTCCGACTCATAGCGACCCTCATAGGGTTTTCAATGGCTGACTGTTTCTGGATTGCCTCGGGAGTAGATTGCCAGGTCCTTCTCCCATTTTTGCGGTGCTGGGAATTGAACTCAGGACCTCAGATACTGCAGTGCAGTGCTCTACCAACTGAGTTAAATCCCAGCCCTAATGCAAATTATGGACTTCAGTTAATAATAACATATCAATATTGGTTCATCAATTGTAATACACATACCACCCAAATGTAAGAGTTTAGCAATAGGAGGAATCGTTGGAAATTGAGTTGAGAGGGTGTATGAAAACTTTCTGTACTATTTGCTCCATTTTTCTGTAAACCAAAAATTTCTCTAGAAATCAAAGTCTATTAATATTTTAGTCTTTATCTTTGATGAGTGTATTAATTAGACATAATAGTGGGGTTTGGTGTGATATTTCAACACCTGTATACAGCATGCACTGATCAAATCCAGACTCCCTTTACCCTCCTTTCCCTTACATTTCCCAACCTCTGGTAATCACCATTCCATATTCAGGTCCACATTTTTGCTTCTGCATCTTAGACAGAACATGCAGTACTTGTCTTTCTGGGTCTTGCTTATCTCACTTAACATAATGGTCTCCAGTTCCATCCGTTTTGCTATAAGTGACAAGATTTTATAAATGCTGGCAAGGAAGTGAAGGAAAAGGAACTCTCATGTGCTGTTGGTGGGAATGTAAATGAGCACATTCATTATGGAGCACTGTATGTGGTTCCTCAGAAAACTAAAAATAGATCTACCATATGATTCAGTTATTCCACTTTGAGTATATACCTGAAAGAAATGAAATCAGCATGCCAAAGAGATACAGTCTCGTGTTTATTGCAGCCTTATTCACAATATCTAAGATAAGACATCAACCTAGGTGCCAATCAATCGATGAATAAGAATAATGTGAGATATATGTGTGTGTGTGTGTGTATGTATATTAGAATATTGCTCAGCCACAAAGTCTACTGATTTAAAAAAAACTTTTAGCTAAGCATCTCATATATATTCTGGCAATCCTAGGAACAGAGAGAGGGCCGCTGTGGCTATACGTGGTGGACAAATGGAAAGTGGAATTCTTGTTGTTGTTAGGTACCATTGAGTAGTGTCCAACTCACAGTGACCCTCATAGGATTTTCAATGACTGATTGTTGCAGGATTGCCTCAGGAGTGGATTGCCACGTCCCTCTCCTGTTTTTGCGGTGCTGGGAATCAAACTCAGGACCTCAGAGACTGCAGAGCAGCGTTCTACCAACTGAGCAAAATCCCAGCCTGGAGAATGGAATAGGATGAGTTTCATGAGATAGAGAGATTACAATGAGCTCTGTAAACCAGAGGAAGGAGTTTTGATTTCATTCTACGTGTCATCAGATGCTCATGGAAAGATCAGTATCTTAAACTTGCTTTAGCTGCTGTGTGAAAAATGAATGGTTCCTGGAGACCTTCACAAAGTCATTGTTTAGCTCAAGCTAGAGCTAGTGGTGACTTGGTGGGTGGCAGAGGAGATAGCAATCTCCAGAATGGGAGCAGAAACACCAGAGTTTTGTGTTGGAATTGGGGAGTGGAGAGTGAATAAAAGAAAAGCATCAACTGTAGCATTCAGAGTTTTATGTAAGTAGTTGGATGTCCTGTCGTACCATTTACTGATTATCAAAAACTAGCTATAAAAAGTCAAATTCTTTTTGTCTTTGTTAAGTCTATGATGTCTATCAACCATCCAACTGGCGATGTCAGTTTTACTGAGCTGGAGAATGATGTTACTAGCTTATATTGCAAACAATGGCAAAGGGGGCGTTTGCACAGGGAAAGCTAATTAACTCGATTTTCAACATGCTGAACATGACATGCTTGTTAGAGAACTGAACAGATGTGTTGAGTCGGCAATTGAATGCCTCAGTGTAAAACCTACATGAGAAAGTCCGGCCTGGAGGCAACATGTGGAAGTTACTGGTACATCAGATACAGGTGAAGCTATGGGGCTTTATGAAATTCCCTCTTATACCATGTCACCATTTCTACTTGGCAGCACCAGGATGCTTGGAAGTAGGGCAAGCATGTGCTTTCCTCGGTTGGTGGAGTGCTGCTCTACACCCTCTGAGGACCTGGTTTCAGTCCCCAGCCCTGCAAAAATGGGAGAAGGACTTGGCAATCCACTCCTGAAGCAATCCCAAAACAATCAGCCATTGAAAACCCTATGAGAGTTGGATCCGACTTGAGGGCACCTAACAACAATAACAACATTTCTCATCACAGCCTAGAACCCAGGTCTTCTCTCCTTTGAATGCCCACATTTACAAAAGATTGCAGTGAGTGTCCCCAACTCATTCTGGTGGGTGGAGATGGGAGCAGAGCACTTAGCTCTTACGCTGCTTCTAATTCCCCCTTCTTCTCCTTCTCCCATCTCTCTTTTCCCTTCCTCCCACCACCTCTCTCTCCCCAAGTCTTAGAGCTCTTTAATAAGTCCAAGGAGTAGGATCTGTTTTGATGCTGGATCACCAGTGAGATAAAATTTAAAATGGCTACAGTTCTAACAACTATCCTTTCCAGAGCAGGTGTAGTTTTGTGTCCCATCATCCAAACAAGATAGGGTCGTAGTAGAACAGAACACGCTAGCTAAATCCAAAAATATATTTTCATCACATGTATTTGTTCCCCTTTGTGGGTCTCTGCTTCTCTAGTCTGTACATGTATCTACTTCCATCTGTTTAACTAAAAATTTGTTTAATTTTATCCGTGCACTGATGGAATTTCAATTTTGAGAGCCCTCCCATCATTCTTGAGATATTTTTGCCTTTAGCTTCTGAGAGGGAATTTATAAGGGAAAGATTCTCTAGGAAAAGAATAATAATTAGTAAGGGGGTTAAATCCAGGTTTTGTAAAACCACTCATACTTTTATGAAAATATTGACCTGGATAACTATCTTGGATTGTGCAAAGGTACTTATTTTCTAATTTCTTTCCTCACTATCATTCTTTTTTAATGTCCAAATTTTAGAATTATTTTTAAGCTGAGTATAACATGAACACAGAAAGATATCAAATTATCCAACTGTTACATGTACAAGTTAATGAATTTTAAACAGATATAAACTGTGTACCACATGCTTTTAAAAATATCTTAATTTTCCTTCCAGAGTCCTGGAAATAAAACATGTTTCAGAAAATATAGGTAATTGTGCCACTGAATCTTTTTAGGCCAGTAGTTTAAAACTTTTTGGTCCCAGGACCCTGTGATGCTCTTAAAAATTATTGAAGATCCCTAGAAGCTTTGGGGTTTTGTTTAGTGAGAAATAGCTAGCTAGTCAGATGATAGGTAATAGCTTTGTGAGATACATGTGTATATTGGATACAGATAAATCATAAATTAAATCTGAGAAAATTATGTTGTTGTTAGGTGCTGTTGAGTCAATATCCGACTCATAGTGAACCTATAATCAACAGACAAAACACTATTGTTGTGCTTCTCTGCTATTCATAAGGTTTTCAATGGCTGATTGTTTTTTGGGAGTGGGTTGCCAGGTCCTTCTCCCAAGCCTACAACACCTGGTGTTCCCAGGTGGTCTCCCATCCAAGTACTAGTCAGGCCTGACCCTGCTTAGCTTCTGTCTGATGGGATTGGATGCCACAGTGGTATGGCTGCAGGCTTGAGAAAATTATAAAACACAAGAATTCACAAACACATGTTACATCAACTATTAAAACAATGACATCATGGGACATTCTACCTTGCCCTATGAGAGAATGAGAGTGAAAATAGCATATAATGTCATAGAATTATTATTAAACTAATTTTTATTTCAGAGGACTCCCCTCCAAAGAGTCTCTCTAAGATCCATTGTGTTGTTATTGTTAGGTGCCTGCAAGTCACTTCAGATGCATAGTGACCCTCACAGGGTTTTCAATGGCTGATTGTCTCAGGATTGTTTAGGGAGTGCATTGCTATATCCTTCTCAGCGGTCCCCAAAAGGTAGCACTGAAAATTGTTCTTTCAGACCTCAGTTTCTACATCTACCCAATACAGCATTGCATTAGACTGTTGTTGTTAGGAGCCATCGTCTCAGGTACGACTCATAAGTTGACCCCTATGTGGTTTTCAATGGATGATTGTTTTGGGGATTTCTTTGGGAGTGGATTGCCATGTCATTCTCCCATTTTTGTGGTGTTGGGGATTGAACACAGGGCCTCAGAGAATGCAGAGCAGTGCTCTTGCAAGTAAGCTAAACGCCAGACTCTTGAACTAGGTGGTGGTGGTGGTGGTGGTGGTGGTGGGTTGTTAGGTGCTTTTTTTTAAAAAAAAATCTTTATCTTGAGTCCCACTGAATTACACAGGCTGCCTCTGGCCTCAAACTTGTGATCTTCCTGCCTCCATCTCCAGAGTTGCTGGGATTACAGGCATGCACCATCACACCTGGCCTAGATAGTCTTTAATCTTCTTGTTTTACTCTGATTCTCTGTGATCTCTGACTTCCATTCTCTCTCCCCTTAAGCTTATGAAACTCTTTTCTTTGATGCATTTTATTTTGAGATCCTGTGAATTGGCAGAGTAGCTTCATGTAGAGTACCAGGAAAGATGATGAGTGAAAATTTGACATTTAGAGAGGGTTTCCTCACTTCATAAGATGTCACTGAGAGCTGATGTAGTGGGGGACTTCCTGTTGTGATCAGAAACATAGAAGCCCCCCTTTATTTTTCACCAGAGCATCTTCACTCTTTGTCCATTTTATAAGTGGAGTTCTATATAGATTTAATTTTTTAATTTCTTGGAGGAGTGCTTAATTTAAACCCTCCTCTAAGCATAA
>VMDO01031641.1:0-19869 GCA_007922755.1 Pedetes capensis
ATTCCACACAATGGAACATAACTGGCTACTATTTAAAATTAGATAACGTTACTCAACATGATAATGCTCCACCTGGGGGATATTCATCATGCCGTTATCTAATCAACAAAGGAATTCAGCGGCATCCCCAATGGGAGTTATGTCATGGTGAAAATGGAACCAAGATACAGGTTCCAGGAACAAATTTCTCTATCACAGAGTGGGCACCATTCGAGAACAATTATTTAAAAGGACTAACAGAAGGACTTTGGACTGTAGATCATCGCAATTACCATAAAGACTTATGGAGACTAATATTAGCCATGGGAACTGTCAATGTATCCACTATTGGGAACTTTACACCTTCTAAACTCACTGTCAAGCCTGGCAGTCTTAGGGCTTGTGTTCCAGATCCATATCTACTTGTTGTAGGAAATGTATCTGTTAACTATACTTCTGAAAATTTTGATGTTAACTGTACTAATTGTAACCTGACTAATTGTGTAGATGGCATTGGGTTAGGCCAACAATTGCTTGTTCTTTATAATCCTTCATTTATTATGTTACCTGTTAATTTGTTAGAAGAATGGTATAGTGAAGCTGGTATACAAACTTTGCTGGAAATCAAGGAAATGATTTTAGCCCATCACAAAAGATTCATTGAATGGTTAATCATTGGAACAGTTTCCTTTGTTACAGTGATTGTTAGTTATACAGTTGCAGCAGTAGCCTTAGCACAAAATATTCAAACTGCAACGTTTGTCAATACCATGATGAATAATGTTACTGATAATTGGGCAAAACAGGAATCTGTTGACGAAAAAATGGAGCATAAACTAAATGCTTTATATGATATTGTTATGCTTATGGGATCCGAAATTCAACAAATCAGGATTAGACAAAAATTAGAATGTCATAATGCTTATACTGCTATTTGTGTCACTAAGTTACAATATAATGCAAGCTTGTACAACTGGAATAAGATCAGAAAACATCTCATGGGAATATGGAATAATCATAATGAAAGTCTGGACTTAATGTCACTCCATAAACAGATACTTAATATGCAACAAGCCCCTTGGCTGGATGTCACCACTGAAAAGGTGGCAGCTGAGTTTTTTCATAAATTATCTCAGATGTTTCCTTCATGGAATTCTCTTTGGGGAAACTTGTCTACATTGGGATGCATTATTGGCCTCATTATTCTATGTTGTATGTGCTTTCCTTGGATCTTTTATTTGGTCACAAACAACTTAAATATGCTTGTGGGAAGAATTCATGCCTTACAGCTTAAAACGCTCCCTGTGCCCAGACATGATGTGTAGTCAGTGATGGGTAAGATCGGGACAATTCCTTTAGCAACCTAAGACAGGGACACTGATCACAATCAGTGCCCCCATGACGGGTAAGCATAGGAGTTAACCCCGACAACCTAAGACAGGCAACATCATAAGGTGCTTATAATAAATAAAAGGGGGAACTGTTGGGAGCCATGGGCCCGGCAGTGAATGAAGGCTGCTTTGCCTGCAGGCAGATATGTGCCTGAGAGCTTGGCTACGTGACAAATGTGACGATAGCAGGAAGTTCTGCTGCCTGTGGAATGAGGAAACAGCACATCAGAGGCTCTGTGACCGAGGGACGTGCAGTCCTTCTGGTTCCTTAGATCTGAACTTTGTTCCCTCATTGTCTCTTTAGGATTAATCTGTTGCTGGGGGCTAAATAAGCTGATTGTAAACTTTATGACTGTTACAAAGTCCATTGTACTGCAGTTACCTTTGTGAGCTGTCCTTTGTATCTCCTTGAGTTACTATATTAACATGAGTATAGATCTGAACTTTGTTCCTTGATTGTCTCTTTAGGATTAATCTGTTGCTGGGGGCTAAATAAGCTGATTGTAAACTTTATGACTGTTACAAAGTCCATTGTATTGCAGTTACCTTTGTGAGCTATTTTTAGTATCTCCCTGATTTACTATATAAGCATGAGTATAGAGAATAAAGTTTTGCTCAAGACCATCAGTCTTGGCCTCTTCATCTCCTTCATCCACGGCTCTCCCCTTCACCCAGCTGGACTGTGGCAATATTCCTTTTCTTTTTCCTTTTGTTTTCTGCCATTAAGTCTCCTCTGTATTCCTTATTATTTACGTTTCTAAAACTCACCTACATCTGGTGTTCCACTTGACTCCTTTCCAAATTTGCATTGTAGATGCCCATAACTATTCATGTCTTTCATGTTGCAATGTTGAACCAGACCCAACAGATTTTCTGAATTTTCATTAACTTTTCCAGCCTTTACAAATTTTGAATTTTTAATGTATCAAATTCTTACATATATTTATCATTATGTTTCTGGATGCCTTATTGTATTTTATTAATTTAATTTCAACTAAAATTTCCTTTTAATGGAAACCAAATCAAATAAGATTTGTCCTGGAGGGATCCCTGAGTGCAATTGAGTGAATAGTGTAGGATACAGTTTGAGAATAGAAGTTACCCTCCATTTTGTCTAAATTAGTTATTGTAGTGAATGGAGAAAGAATTCTTGCCCTGGCAAGATAACATAAAAGGATACCTACTATACAGACATGTGGAACTTCGGATCAGTATAGTTATTTTAAAAAAAAAAGATAGGAATAAGAATTTTACAAGTTGTAAAATAGTTTAGGAATGATATTGAAGTTATGCTGTTTTGCAATATGCACTGGAAATGTCTGGGTTTCTGGAACCCACTGAGGAAGGACAGTGTATGAAAGGAAGTAAATTGTCCTCAAATTATTCCAATCACTTAGAGACCTTGCCCTCGACTTACAAAGCAAGAAGCATCATTGAGAAACTGATAACAGAGGAAGAGGATATCTTCTTAAAATGATCTCCTTTCCTGTATTTGGATTTTAGTAGACTGCAGATCACCAAAACTTGGTTGCATTATAAAAATGTCACTTGAAGGAAACTCATGGGTCCTAATAGAATGTGTCTTAAAACAGGAAATAGTAAATATTATATTTTGCATAGAACTTTGAACATTATAAATATTGACAGGCATCTGTTGGTGCAGTTGGATGTGATTTTTCTCCCTGAACTTCGTGTGGTGTGTAATTACTTCTCAGTGTGATGGTGCAGATGTGGTAGGATCTTTAAGAGTTCAGACCTAGTGGCAGGTCATTAAGGGCCTTGACCTTCACTTTGGATTCCTCTATCACTCTATGGTCTCTCCTCACGTCTATTGTCATCATAGTTTTGACATCCATCATGAGATGGAGCATACATAGCAAACATGTCAAACCCAGTGATGTGCTGTTTGGACTTTCAGATTCCAAAAATGCTATTTAATGCCACCACTTTTCTTCATCAGTGCCTGCCTTCCACAAAATGCCTTCATTATAGTATCACTAAACTGGCTTTACATCAGGGTATGTGTCCAAAAATGTGTAGAAATGACTGGGAGTTATTATTGTGTGTATTTTTATGTATTAGGGTAAGAGAATTGAGAGGTAATAGTAATAGCACATAGGCAAGACTTCTGGGACATGACAAATGGGAAAGAAGAACATTTTTAAAACAAGAAAGGTCAAAAATCACTTGATGGTTGGAAAAATGTGAGAATTCCCACGTCAGGGTTGTAAATTTATGTGGAGGGAAATGATAGGTGTACAGAAGTATGGATGCCTACTGTTTTCTTAATACTCTTAAGTGTTTTTGCAAGATGATAAATAGATGATCTCTTATTAAGTATTGTCTACAATATATCCATAGTAATGGAATGTTAAGGTAGAGAATTGAAGAGAATGTGTCCTGTCCACAAAGTTGGTACATAAATCAGAACTTAGTAAAGAATAGGCTGTAGAAGATTGTTGTTTTGGCACCAATTGGAGACAGTCCAAGAAACCAGTAAAAATTTTGTTATGTAATAGATGCTTCTGTATTCAAATTGCAAACCCATTGCCACCAGGGTGTTGATCATGAGCCCTTCTATTAATAACATAATAATTACAAAATACTCAGCAAATAATTCCATTGATAACTAGAGGCATTGCAGAACATGGTATCTCTATTGGAAAAGTTTCAAAAAGGACATCTGTAGAAAAACGATGAGTCCTCAAGAAGATGGAGTTTGGCTTAAAATATGACATATAATGAAATATGAAGCATATAGTATTAATAATTATAAGAAAAGTTTCCATGGTAAAATGGCAAAATCAAAAGTGGAACAATAAACTGGAAAAATTTTTTGTAAAACAAATAGCTAGTGTCTTTAATCCAGAATTTGTCCCTAAATATCAAGGACATAAAAGTCTATCACCAACAGAGCCTGCAGCCTTAGCCCTGTGGCAACCGATCCTGTCAGATCTCGGAAGCTAAGCAGGATCGGGCCTGGTTAGTAGCTGGATGGGAGACCTCCTGGGAACACCAGAAGCTGCAGGCTTGGGAGAAGGACCTGGCAACCCCCTCCCAAAAATCAATCTGCCATTGAAAACCCTATGAACAGCTGAGAAGCACTGACAATAGTGTTTCCCCTGTTGAACAGAGGGTCGCTATGAGTCGGATACCGACTCGATGGCACCTAACAACAACAACAACAATCACCAACAGAAAAATAGAGGAAAGGAAGTAAAAGAGTAAATTGTAAAAAGGTAATTATCCATGTCTCTTACATATATGAAAAGTTAAACAAGCTCATTTATAGTGATGGAAATATAAATTTAAAAAGCTTTTGCACTGCAAAGTAAGTAATAAAGGGCAAGCCCAGAGAATGGGAGAAAATTTTTGTGCTCTATTCATTAGACAGAGGAAGAATAACTAGGATATACAAACAACTGAAGAAGTTAAACACAAAAGTATACAATAATCCAATAAATAAATTAGTGATGGAATTGGACAGTTCTCAAAAGAAGAAACACAAATGGCCAATAAACACATAAAAATTGTTCAATGTCTGTAGCCATCAGGGAAATGAAAATCAAAGCTACACTGAAATTTCGTCTCACCACAGTTAGAGTGCTTAATATTAATAAATCAAACAACAACAAATTCTGGGGAGGATGCTAAGAAAAAGAAAAACTTTTACATTGCTGGTGGGAGTGTAAATTAGACATCCTTTATGAAAATTGGTATAGCAGTGTCTATGAAAACTAAAAAAAGAAGTACCATAAGGTCCAGATTTATAACTTCTAGAAATACACCCAAAGGATGGCAAGTAATCATTCCAAAGGGACACCTCCACTTCCTAATTTAATTCAGCAATCATCACAATGCAAGGATATGTAATCAATCCACTTATTAATCAACAGATGACTGTATTAAAATGTGGTATATTTACACAATAAAATATTATTCAGCAGTGAAGAAGAATGAAATTATGTTCTTTGCAAAACAATAGATAGAACTGAAGATCATCATTTCAAGAGAAATAACCCAGACTCAAAAAAAAGAAATGCTAAATTCTCACTCAAATATGGGAGCTAGAACTAACTCGTGTGTGTGTGTGTGTGTGTGTGTGTGTGTGTGTGTGTGTGTGTGTGTGTATGCGTGGGCTGGGATTTACCTCAGTTGGTAGAGCGCTGCTCTGAAGTCTCTGAGGCCCCGAGTTCAATTCCCAGGACTGCAAAATGGGAGAAAGACGCGGCAACCCACTCCCAAGGCAATCCTGAAACAGTCAGCCATTGAAAATCCTATGAGGGTCGCTATGAGTCGGACTCGACTCGATGGCACCTAACAACAACAACATATATATACGCACACACACATATATGTGTGTATATATGTGTATGTATATATGTATACATATGTACATATATACATATATACATACATACACACATATATGTATATATACATATATATGTGCATGTATGTATATATGTATATATATACACACACACACACACACACACACACACACACACACACACACACCCTGCAGTTGTAGCCCTGTGGCATCTGATCCTGTCACATCTCGGAAGGTAAGCAGTGTCAGACCTGGTTAGTACTTGGATATGAGACCACCTGAGAACACCAAGTACTGTAGGCTTGTGAGAAGGACCCGGTAGTCCACTCTCAAAAATCAATCCTCCATTGAAAACCCTCTGAATAACAGAGAAGCAATGACAGTAGTGTTTCGCCTGTTGGACATAGAGTCTCCATGAGTTGGATACCGACTAGACGGCACCTAACAATAACAAAGAAGAATACTGTAGACCAATTCCTCTGATGAACAAAAATCCTTAATAAAATATTTGCAAATTTAATACAACATCACATAAAAAAGATCACACAACATGACCAAATGGTCTTCATTCCACAGATGCCAGGCTGTTTCAACACACACAAAGCAACAGATGTAATACTACACATTGATAGACTGAGTGACAGAAATCACATGATCATCTCAACAGATACAGAAAAAGCTTTGGACAAAAAATCAGGATCTCTTAAAGATAAAATTCCTGAAGAAACTGAAAACAGAAAAAAATATACCTTAACAACATGAAGGCCATATATGGAAAAAAAAACTTACATCCAACATTATATTAAACAGGGATAAAGTAAAACCATTCTCACTAAAATTAGGAACAAGATAATGATGACCACTCTCCCCACTCTTATTCAGTATGGTGACTGAAGTCCTTGCAAGAGCAATATGTCAAGAGAAAGAAGTAAAAGTGGTAGATATAGAGAATGAAGAGGTCAAGGTATCTCTGTTATCATCTCAATAAGGACTGGTCCACTAATGTTCCAAGCCAGTCTGTTCCCTGAAAAAGATTTAACCCAAGACCCTGCTGGAGTGAATTGACCTAAAGGAGCTAGCTACCTAGTACCACATTCTAGATCCAAAACACTGTAGGAATGGCCAAGATACTTCACTAAACCTTGCCTTTTTTGACTTTCTTTGCCTATCTTGCCATAAAATGGTGCCTTGCCTGCTAGATCCCAAAATTCTCCTCCAATTCTCCTGCTATACCTGTGTTGTGGAAAAGTTTTTGGGAAACTTTTTTTGCAGTATTTGGGAACTGAACCCAGGGCCTCACATATACTTCACAAGTGCTCTAACACTGAGCTGTACCTCCAACCCATTTTTTATTCTGAGTCATAGTCTCACTAAGTTACACAGGCTACCTCTGGCCTTAAACCTCTGATCCTTCTTCTGCTGCTTCCTCGATTGCTAAAATGACAGGTTTGGACCACTGTGCCCATCTTATTTTCACACTTTTTATTAAACCATTGTCTCCAAAAACTAGCATGTGCAATATCTGTGCCCACACACCACAATGTTGAGTCTGTCTTGCTAATGAACATCAGGGAACCACAGCCTTTCCTTTCAAGACTAGACACCCTATGGTGACTACTTAATTATTCCTTAAATTTCTATCTGAGGCACCTGTGCAGCCCCATAAGCCAATATGTTCAATAAGAGCTTTTTTCTATTTGGGCTGTTCCCCCTACCCTACAGAATGTGTTCCAAAAAACAGCTATTGGAGCTATGGATTTAATGGGTAAAAACTCTCTCTCCTTTTCCACTAGAGCTAGAATCCTTAGAGCTTTTACAATGTACCATAGTAGGAATAAATCTCATCCAAATTCACAGGATTCCAAAGAAACAAGGTAAGTAATTCTGTTCACATTGCTTTCAGGCTACAATAAACCTGTGTATTTATGTCACTTGCCTCCAGCCATACTACTGTGGTGTCCGATCCCATCAGATCTCAGAAGCTAAGCAGAGAGGAGCATGGTTAGGCCTTGGATGGGAGATGCCTGGGAAGACCAGGCATTGTAGACTTTGGAGAAGGACCCATCAACCCACTCCCAAAAAATAGCCATTGAAAACCCTATGAATAGCAGAGAAGCTCTAACAATACTGTTTTGCCTGTTATACATAGGGTCACTATGAATCAAATACCAACTCATCAGCACTTAACAACAGCAACAACATTCATGTCACACCAATTAATTTTGTAACTAGCCTCAGGCATTGTTTCTGTTAAGCAATTTGATATTAATGTCCTTCCCCAGTTGCTCTCCACCATTTCACAGGTCCTTTACCAAACCTATACTGCACTCAGCAAAAAGGGGACTTATAGTCCCTGCTCTCCCTAGTAGGAGATTAAACTGACAGAAAGGCAGACCAAGGAAGAACCAAGGCTACTAAAAGGCTCCATGCTCTCATTTCTTGCAGCTCATAGGGGGATGCCATCACAGCAAACTTGATAATTACAATAAGCAAAGAGGATGCTCAATCCTGTATAGGTGTCTCAATCTTTCAGGGAAAACTTGTTAACTGTGATAAGAGAAGACTATGCTCAATCCTCTCTCCATGAGTAAGCCCTTCCAGGGTATAAACATGTCTTGCTATAGAGGTCCTTCCTTCTCTTAGAAAGAGAAAGAGTTATATGTAAGATGTTTCAGTCTGTCTCCTTTTTTGTTTGTTTGTCTGTTTTTATGAAAGCACTCCAGTTAGATAACATCATTATAATTAAAAGTGCTGATTTTCCCCCTGAACTCTGAAATTATGTCACCTCATCTTGTCCCATACTTCTTCCCTAGTAATTATCAGTACATGGTGATTGCATGTTTGATCCATTTCAGATTGCAGAAGCTGGCAAAAATCTTCCTTATTTTCATGTCTCCTTAGTAGTGGGTACATAAATTTGAATAATAGTCATATTAATTAGTCTTCCTTGTAGGCGTATAGATGTTATTCTATCACTGGCAGCATTGTACCTTGGGACAGATCTTGAGATGTCCTTTTTTGATGAATGCAACTTCATTCTTAACTTGTGTTTCTAGCATGAAACTCCTAGGTGCCTCCAAAAAAGCATCATCATGAGTTCAAGGGTTGTAGTAACTTCCTAAGGTTATATAACAAATGAGCACAGTTCTCTCCCCTGATGAGACCAAATAGCAATTTTCTGATGATAACAGGAACTTTGTCCCCTTAACTAATTGATAATTTTGCATCCCAAGCAATTTAGCAAAGTCAAGTGCTCCAGTTATGATAGGAAAATGGCACCAAGGGTTAACCAAATGTCCTGTGGAGGCTAGACTCCTAAAAGGCAAGGGAATAGGTGCAGGAAAAGTAATAAAATCTGGATGCACCTAACTTATAAACTGCTCTCTTGGGAATGTATGAGGAGGAGGAAAATTTTCCTATCTGCTTATAACAATGTCCCTCAGGTATAATTAAGTAGGTTCTCAGTGATTGCAGTAATAAATGAAGTGCACCTGATGAGCAGAGATTGTCGTTATTGTTGTTGTTAGGTTCCATTGATTCAAGTCGGACAATGAGCAGAGATGGGGAGCCATAAATACACCCTCACGGGGCTGGGATTTAGCTCAGTTGGTAGAGCGCCGCTCTGCAGTCACAGGTCCCGAGTTTGATTCCCAGCACTGCAAAAATGGGAGAAGGATGTGGCTACCCACTCCCAAGGCAATCCTGAAAACAATCTGCCATTGAAAATCCTATGAGGGTAGCTATGAGTCGGACACAACTCGACGGCACCTGACAACAACAACAACAAATACACCCTCTGACGCTGTTCCTCAGAGAATGCCATCTTGGCCTGGACTGGAGACAGTTGTTCTTTTTTGAGCCTTAAGAGTCCCATGTCAGGCTAGGGACATCAATGCTTTACCCTTTAATGCTGGCTAGTCTGGGGAAAAGCTTCAGTCTCTGTTGTCAACCTGCCAGGGATGAAATCAGACTTCCACACAGAGACCTTCTCAGAGATCCCACCCAGGTGAATGTGAGACCCTGACAGGTACTGCAAAGGAGGTGCAGCAAGAATGGAAGCTGAGGAATTTCACCTCAGGTCACCTGAGATCCAAGCCAGCCTAGTCCAGAGCGAAGACATCACTCTTTGTATTTGCTACTTGACTAAGTAATTGGCAATTTAGTTAACATGTTAAAAAGAAAATAACATCTGTTAAACTCTCAGTACATGGATCATTGTTGGTAATTATGTAGAAAGAATGGAAAAATAATTGGATGACACTGGATGAAGATGAGTTATAAAGTATTTCCCATAAAATTAGAACATATCTGAGGACTTTTACAATTGAGCAGAGCAATTGAGCATTAGCTGTGGAGGGAGATGCAGTGAAATGAGGGCACTTTTTTAAAATTAAATTTTAACATAGTGCCGGAATAATGCCCCTCACATGTCTATCAGCTTGTGTGTTGCTGTGATGCTGAAAGCTATGCCACCAGTATTTCAGATATTAGCAGGGCCACCGATGTGGGACAGGTTTCAGCTGAGCTTCAAGACTAAGACTAGAAAGGACTTGGCAGCCCACTTCTGAAACAATTAGCCATTGAAAACCCTATTAACAGCAAAGAAACACTGACATAGTGTCAAGCACAGCACAGTGTCAGGGAGTGTTTTATTTTGTTGCACACAGGGTCGCAATGAGTCAGACCTGACTCCACAGTATCTAACAACAACACAGTTTCCATGCTGCACAGAAGATCTCTTGATGTTATTCCTCCTGTCTAACCGAAATATTGTATCATTTGACCAATGTCTCCCCAACATCACATCTCTAATCACCAGAGGCCCTGGTCACCATTATCCTACTCTCTACTTCTATGAGTTCAACTTTAGATTCCATATGTGAGTGAACTCATGCATATTTGTCTTCCTGTGTCTGGTTTTTTGACTTAATATTATGTCCTCCAGGTTCATTCTACATGCAAGCCAAGATTGAACACATTTCTTGGACAAGGTCAGAGACAAAAGGGAAAGCTGTGTCAATAATTGGGTTTTCTCATGCCTATCCAGTGTTCAGCCCTTTTAATACCAGTTCAGGAGACATACTTTTCATAGTATTTTCTCTCATGTTGGACATTCACAGGAAAAAAGTTCTGTTGGGTAAAGGAGAAAAGAAAGGACATTACATGCCAGGTATGGTGGTGCATATCTGTAATCCCAGTGGCTTGGGAGGCAGAGGCAGGAGGATCACAAGTTTGAGACCAGAGGCAGTCTGTGTAACTTAGCAAGACCCTGTCTCAAAATAAGTAAAAAATTTGGGATGGAAGTGCAGCTCAGTGGTCCAGGACTTGTAAAGCATGCAAGTTCGAGGCCCTGGGTTCAACCTCCAATACCCCCCCCCCCAAAAAAAGAAAGAAAAGGACATTACATTACAATTATTCCTTTACCACTGAGGCTGCATGGATTTGGCGGTTCATTAACCTTTTTCTTTCTCTTTGTGATTCCAATTGCATGAACTCCTTAAACAAAAGCCTTTGTACTGATAGCTCTACAGTAAGCAAATCATTCTGATAAAGCACCCATTTGTCATAACAATGGACTCAATGGGGTGACACACAGGTGACAGTTAACCACCCCGAATTCCTGCATAAAGTTAAGAATAGTCTATTGTTACAGGAGATGTAGATGCTCAGGTCATCTTGGTTTATCTCTTTGAAGTAATCACAATTTGTCTCTGAGTTCCTCTTCCACTTTGATCACCACCTGACACTCATGTGACAATTTGATCGGGTGATATAATCCATCGATGCAACCAACTTCCTTGTCTTTTTTCTGGCCTTTCATAAGATTTAGTGAATTGTAACTCTGTATAAAAAGGCTGGGCTATCTGGAAATAAACGGAACAGATTCACACTGCCTCCGAGCTGCTGTGTCTGTTACCCATTGTCGACTCCTCATCTGCCTTCGGGAAACCCTGGATCTTAGGCTGCAGCTGGTCTGTGGCAATTTCTTATTCCTAACTTAATCATAACATGTTCAAAAATATTTGAGAAAAGCAAAAACTCCAGGAACATTATTACAATGTTGGAGAACCAAAGTAAATTCCATCAATTTGTAAAATGTAATTTAAAAAGGAATAACATACAGTAAAGTGGATTAAATATTAAATAACAAATCATCCAAAATATATTGTAAAGATAGAATGTATAAGTATCATTAATCCAACTCTTCATAAATGATTACAAATATAAGCAATGAGAAAACATTTATACTGAACAAATCAGTGATAAAAGTTTTTTTAATTAAAGGTGAAGAAAATAATACTGTTCTCCCAGCTAGTACTGACTCAAGGGCACCTAACAAGAAGAAATTCACATACACATATCAAAACCTCACTCCACATTTTAAATTATATTTTCTCAATCACTAATCAAACAAAGCAAAGTACATAGAGACTTTCACAAGCTCTGTGACTTCTGTAAATTAATTTGCTTTACTCACACATTGCAAATCTATGTATTAAGATATCTCTTCTAAATACATCAGCCTACTATGTTCTTACTTATAATTACACAAACTTAGAATCCAATTACATAGCGGAATATTATAGTAGCCACAACAAAGATCATATTTTGTAGCCATATCATTGGAATGCACACATTTTAAATGCATTGAAAACATATGAATTTTTTTACTGGAGATATTTTACAGGGGACTTTGAATAATCCCCATTTTGTAATGCATTTATAGGCATATAATTAAAAGTAAAGGCTATGAGAAGGCCACACTGAAACTTTTGTGGAGCTGAGGCATTTATAAAGACACAAGCTACTGACTCCATTAAAGAGCATTGAAAGGTATGATTGGTGTTAGTCAGTTAACAAGACAGATATATTAATTATGGGTGAAAGGGTGTTCCACGTCCTAAGGCATTCTTGTATCTTTCACGAATTTAGAGAAACGGAATCAATCTTGTGCCTACAGGATATGTCAGCCTGGATATAAAAAGGATTGCAAATATATTCTTTTCTGGCATATATAGAATATCCTGGCCACAGGTTTGGAGAAGGTCAGAACTGGATAATGTTGGTCTCTGAACTGGGGAGATTGGAAAGCTGAGGTCAAGAGGAACTTAAGGTATCCTCACCTCACTTCCTGTGAAAAGAAACAGCATCTCACTCCACCACCTATGGTGCCTCTGGGTGATCACATACGAGAAAACCCTGTCTCGTTAGGGACAAAAATTTGACCTGATACCAAGAAAGAATAATCAATCACAGTTGGTGTTGCATCAAAGTGTGTCCAGTACACAGACTGAAACCCGTATGCAATCACACTTGGTATAAATAGGAACAGATAAAAAAGAAGAGAGGTAAACCTGGCAAATTTGCATGTGAATAAAAAGTTAAGGATACAAATGTAGACATCAACGTATCAGCTACACATACTGATCTCCTACTGAAGAAAAAAACTCCCAAACTGTAACCTTTCCATTTCTTCTCACCAACAATGCAAACCACCACAGCAATGCTTGTCCCTTTAATATATAACAAGGGATGTAAACAATCACTATTATCACTGGCATCCCTATTCTCATAGGGGCACAAGTTGTTTAATGGAATTCGAAAAATGTCAATTTCATTCATTTTCTCTGTACTTTTGAGTCCAGACCTGATATCAATAAACCCCAAGTCTAGACCAGTGCATAAGTACACGGGAACATGGAAAAAATAGGGGAACATAACCCAAATCTATGTATGAGTTTTACTACAAATTAGTTTAAAGATTCCATAAACCTCACAAGTTGATAAGAATGTAATCAAAAGTGATGTAATAGTTGCATAACAGAAAAAGCAAGTGTTGTATTACTCTGGACCCCACTAACATTTACCAGTAAAAGGGGGGAAGAAGTTCAAGGGATGGAGAATTAAATTGGAAAGCACAAAAACACCAGAGTGGACAGATCTATTTTTTACTGGATTGTAGTTCCAGGAATCATGGAGCACCCATAGCAAGAATAGATTGTTGTTGTTGTTGTTAGGTGCCATCGAGCCACTATCCAGCTCATAGTGACCCTGAGCACAATAGGCAAAACACTATTGCCAGTTCTTCTCTAATGTTCATAAGATTTTCAATGGTGGATTGATTTTTTTTGGAGTGGCTTGCTGTGTCCTTCTCCCAAGCCTATAGCTCCCAGGCAGTCTCTAATCCTAGTACTAACCAGGTCTGACCCTGCTTAGCTTCTGAGATCTGAAGGGATCGGATGCCATAGGGCTACAGCTGCAGGCAAGAATAGATTAGGTACAGATTATTTGAAAGAAAGCTAAATATCTTTATAAAGATGTCTGTCCACACTGGTGGGGGACACATACCATCCACTCCTCTGTGAAGATATTAGGATTTGTGTGGTGGAAGAAACCTTAAGAGATCATTGATTTGTGGAAGGCATGGTTTCCTGCATCCTCATAATTCTGAACATACGCCAGGAGTTGAGATTGTGTTTTCAAAGGGACAAAATGTGACCTCATGTGGTGGCAACTGTCAAGAAGAGAGAGAGCTGGGATGTAGCAAGATAGAGTGTGCTGTCCCATTCATCCTCCTGCCCTGTCAATCAGATGTTAAATCATGAAATTAAAATACTCTCTCCTCTGTCTGAATGTGTGAAAAAATTATTCAGCAATCAACATCAAAATAACTGTGAATGCTTCCAAGTTTGTATGATTAGGAAATCAGGACAGAACACACAGAGAGTGTTGGTTTATACATTCCACACATCAGATGCATTATACATCTTGAAAATCAAGCAGAAAATAAGTACAAAAAATGCACTTACCTGTAATTACAATTCTTGCCCTTGGTATGTATTGCATAAATGGGGAAGAGGCCACCAACCACCACATCACCACCCTTATATAAATCCTCTTGAATTGTGTCAAAGCATCTGGGTTTAGTAAAACTGCATGAAGGAAGGGGGAGATTCAGGAAGAAGACTACAAAAATCAAAATAAAGGACTTGGTCATATCTGCCAAGATCTAAACCCCACCAGAGCTGGAACCTGTGCTCTCCTCCACCCAAACATACAGCACAGGTGCAAGGATGCAAACATGTCTGTTTTTATTACTGCTGCTCAATGGAGAGGCCACTCAGGACCAAAGATTCCACTCGGTGAAGCCTCCTCCTTTCTTCTGGAGGAATCTGAAACACTCTTTAGCCCTGGGCTCTGCATCTTAGGCTCCTCAGTCCAGGTGGAAAACATGAGTTGGAAAATATGTTTGAGGATCATCCTCTGTAGCTCCCGGGGCAATGCTGTCATTCATACTCTTTGATAGCCAGGCCCCACAGATGAACTCCTCTTGGGGAGAATGGATACCAAGCCCTGTCAACAGGCCATTTCCAAAAACATCATTTGAAATGGTGTAAGTTGTTGCATCAGAGGATCCAAGAAGAGATGTGAGGTGGAAATGTCAGAATCACGTTATGCAATCCAGGGCTCATACAGGAGAATGGGGCATGAAGTTCCTGGATGTCCAAGACAAGCAGGGACAGCCTCACAATCTTAGTGTCCACAGTAGCCACCCAGTATTCACTGATTGGCCCATGCACTTGTACATACCAGACACATGGGCAGAATCTTCCACAACTGCATGTGTTGCCATGTTCTGGAAATCCAATGATGATGCTGAATCCAGAATTTCCCATTTAGGCTCTCTTTGTCAGTGCAGGAACTATATTACATATTTGAGTTCAGAGACATGTCTTCCATCCTTTTCCCTCAGTTCTCCAAAATTAATATATTGTGATGACATTTCCCTATAAATAACATTGGTTTCATCCTTTATCTTAATTTAGAATGAAAGGATAACTGAGAATTATTGAGATATGTATGTATAAACTGTGCTTCTTTTACTTTCTCAATAAACTCCTTCTTCTTGCTTCATTTGACAATGTGGGAGTGTGGATAGGTGTGCATGGATGAGTACATTCCTTACCATGATAGAGGACTGTATAGAACAACTCCACAAATGTAGATGGATGTATATGGTCTGAGAAGGAATGGGTCTGAGAACTTGAGAAGAGTGACTCAGGTGCTGGATTATTACAGTTTATGTAGCATTTTAAAACCACTATTAAGAAATCACATAAATCCACATTCTAGGAAGAAGTTTTCTGGAGAGTTTAGGTGAGGCAGAGACACGCTTGCCATATAGGAGCATGGAGAGCATTCTACGCTCAAGTTGCAATAAATATTCCAGTGCTGAGATTGGGTATGCAACTCAGAGGTCCTGGGGGTTTTTTGTTTCTTTTTTTATTTAGTTTATACTGTAATGTTACTATTTAAATATTGTGTGTACCCATACTTATAAATACTTATCTTTCTAAGGAACCAAGTGAAAATTTGATGCATGTATACAGAGTGTAGTGATACATTAGAGAATTTGCCATTTCTACTTCTTAAACACTAAACATACCTTTAGTTTAGTGATACTCACACTCTTCTATTCTACATTTTCTTAAATTTATATTACATGATCATAAATTATACTCAATCTATTTTACTGCTACCACAAGAACTTATTAGTCCTATCTCAGAAGTGTCCATCCCATTTTCCCCATTATAAATGGCTTCTAGGGACTACTCTTCTACCTCTACTTCTACAAAATAAATATTTTAATTTTCCTTCATTGAACATGAACATATGATATTTCTCTTCTTGTACATGGCTTAGTTCAGTAAACAAGATGGCCTCCAGTTCTGTCCATGTTGCCCCCAAATTACATGATTTTATTTTTTATTGTCATGTATAATATCCCATTATTTGTAGAGAATACATTTTTAAATCCATGTATCTGATAAAAGATGCCTCATTGGATTCCATATCTTGAAGGTCATCAGTACCACTGCAGTACACATTGGGAAACAAATATCACAATGATACAATGAATTGAGTTCTTTGGATACATCCTCATTAAGGCAATGAGATCACGTGGCATTTGTAATTTTAATATTTGGAAGAACTTCCATCCTGATCTTCATAGTGGCTGTCCTAATTTACATTCTGCCTATCAGTGTATAAGGGTTCCTCATTCTCCTCATCCTTATCAACATTTATTTTTTGTCTTTATGATAATACACATTTTGAAAGAGTATAGACACTTATAAGTGTGGATTCCTCCTCTTCTTCTTCTTCTTCTTTTTCTTCTCCTTCTCCTTCTCCTTCTCCTTCTCCTTCTTCTTCTTCTTCTTCTTTTGTACTGTGGGTTTTACCCAGGACCTCGTGCTTCCATATTTTACAAGTGCTGGACCACTGAGCTGCACCTGCAGTCCATTCTTTTACTCTTTGAGACAGGGTCTCACTAATTTACACAGACTGCCTCTGGTCTCAAACTTGCGATCCTCCTGCCTCTGCCTCCTGAGCCACTGGGATTGCAGGCATGCACCACCGTGCCCAGCTTCCATGTGTCCTTTATAGTGGCTGTCCTAATTTACATTCTGCCCATCAGTGTAAAAGGGTTCCTCTTTCTCCCCACCCTCATCAACACGAAGACAATGAACCCTTCCAAATACACTGAGGACATTTACCTTTCTAGGTTATGGTTAAGGTACTTTAATTGTCCTGTCTCAGAGTCTAGCTGCAAAACATCAAGAAATTGTTCATCCAACAGGCCCCTGGCATGATTACCAAAGCATGTGTTTGACATGGCCATGAATGCTAGGAGTTACAATATCTACAACAGTGTTTATGCCGTGGCCCACGCACTGCATGAGATGCTTCTTCAGCAAGTAGTTATGCAACCCATGGAAAATGGGAGAAGCCTGGTGTTGTCCCCTTGACAATAATGTCTCTTTGATAGGGTGGTATATATTGTCATCAAGGTGAGTTTCATAAACATTTTTTACATAAAATCAAACCAATTAGGTTAGGGTCCTTTTCCCCAAAGACAAGCACTTTGGAGCTTTTTCAATAATTGTGAGGTAAATATAGGAGTGAATGGAAATCAAGAACATGATGTCAGTACCATAGATAACAGTATTTTTGAATATAGATCAATGACTTTCCTACAAAGCACCTCAACATCATCTCTGCCCAAGTTTTCAAGAGGAAAAACTCATTCCACTCACACAAAATACTTTTTTTTCCCAAGTAATCTAATGTGCACACAGTATAATGAATTACATTATGAAAATTTAATTTAGTTTGGTTTGTGGTGTTTCCCTCACTAACGCCCATGTTTCCTACCCCACTGATCATGTCCCTCTCTAGATATATCCCCTTGTGTTTTCCAATCTTAGATACATACACACACATATTTTTCTTTTTAAGTTGAATCTAAGTTCAACTTACAAGTGAAAACTTGCAGGATTTCTGTGTCTGACTTAGTTTTCTTCAAATGACAGTCTCCAGTTCCATGTATTTTTCTGCAATGACCTAATTTCCTTCTTTTAAATAGCTATGTAATGTTCTACTGCATGCATATATATACATATATATACACATACATACATACATATACATACATATACATACATACACACACACACACATATATACACATACATACACTACATTTTGAATCTATTTTTCTGTTGATGGATATTTAGGGTGTTTCCATATCTTTGCAATTGTGGACAGTGCTGCAATGATCATGGAAATGTAGTTGTCCCTGCTCTGATGACTTAGATTCTTATGGGTATCTTCTGAGATTTGGTATAACTGGATCATATGGTAGAGTTGGAATATCAGGGTAGTTTCAATTTGCACATTCCTAATGGCTAATGATGCTGAACATTAATTCATATGTTTATTGGCCCATTTTATTTCCTCTTTTGAGAATTGTCCATTCATTTATACTGCTCATTTAATGATTGGCTTATTTGGGGTTTTCCATACTTAATTTTTGATTCCTTTGTATATCCTAGGTAGTAATCCTCTGTCAGATAGTTGTATATTTTTACAACAATTTTCTCCTATGGGGGGATTTCTATTTATTGATTGTTTCCTGCATGTGTAGAGGATTTTTCATTTCATTTAGTCACATTTACCATTCATTGATAATATCTCCTGGGCTACCAAATTCCTGTTAAGAATGTTCCTGTCTATGCCTAAGTGTTCAAATTGTGCTCTATGTTTTCTTCTAGTTGTCTCAAGGCTTCTAGTTTATCTTGAGATTTTTGACCCATTTTGAATTGATGTTTTACAGTATAATATATTTGGATCTCCATTCATTTTTCTACTATAGAGATCTAGTTGTCCTAGAAGCACTTGTTCCAAAGGATCTTTCTCCAGTGTATGCTCCTAGTACTTTGTGAAAAATCAAGTGATTCTATCTGCATGGGTTTACTTCTGTGTTTTGTTTTGTTTTCTTTTTGTGTGTGTGTGGTACTTGAGGGTGAGTTCAGAGACTCACACATGCTTTGCAATTGCTCTAATTACTATGCTCTACCCTTAGTTCCATATTTTTATTTGATATATTGAGGATGTATTATGTATTTTATCATGTCATCTGTAGAGAGGGATAATTTAGCTTCCTCATTCTCTGTTTCTATCCTTTTTATTTCTTCTTGTCTTACCTCTTTCACTAACATTTCAACAACTATTTTGAATAAGAGTAGAGAGAGAGAGGCAACCCTGTTTACTTCCTAATTTGGGGTGGCATGTTTCCAGTTGTTCCCCATTTGATAGAATTTTGGCTATTGGTTTGTCATATACAGCCTTTCTGAGGTCAAGATATGCTTCTTCTATTGGTAGTTCCTTCATGGCTTTTATCATGAAGCGTCATTTAACGTTGTCTAAGGCTTTTAGTGGATCAGTTGAGATGAATATGTGATTTCTGCTTCTCAGTCCTCTGATGTGTTGTGTCATGTTTATTGATTTGCATATGTTGAACCACTCTTGCATCTGTGCAGTGAAATCCACCTAATTGTGGTGAAGGATTTTTTTATTCTAAGTTGCTGTATTTAGTTTGCAGTATTTTAGCAAGGATTTTTGTATCTATGTTCATCAGAAATTGGCCTATATTTTCTTCCTTATTGTGTCATAATCTTGTTTTTATATCAGAGTGATCTGGCTTCATAGGATGTTTTTTGGGGCATTGCTTCCTTTACTATTTGTTGAGAGGAAATATTTTGAGGAGCACAGGTCTTATTTCTTCTTGAAAAGTTTAAAATTTGGCTGTGAATCAAGCCTTT
>VMDO01031642.1:0-19881 GCA_007922755.1 Pedetes capensis
GTGGTACTGGTCACACCTGCATGCTTTGCAAGTGCTGGACCACTGAGCTGCACCCCCAGCCCTCTTATTTTTCTTGCTTACTTCCTGAGAGAGGGTCTCGCTAAGTTACATAGACTTCCTCTAGTCTCGAACTTGCAATCCTCCTGTCTCCACCTCCCAAGCCGCTGGGATTACAGACGTGCGCCACCACGCCCAGCTGATGAGTTCTGGTTTTGACCTGTTAGTTATTAGTTATTTTTGAAATTCAGAAATAACCATAATTAGGCTGAAGAGCTATATAACATATGTTAGTCTACAATGTAAGACACTACCAAAACTAACAACAAAGAAAAAGAAAACTAGCTAGCAGGCTGTTGGTCTATGTTGGACTTGGTTAGTCTATTTTCCTCATGTATATTTTGTTTATTGGTTTAAAACTTGGCAAAATACACTTAATATTTGAGATCGATGAGACACTAGTCATTGCTTTTTGGTTTTCCCAGAGTAATGAGTCAACTGAGATTCTCCAGAGGACTGTCCAAGTTCACTGTGTCAGCTAAAATAGTGAACAGACTTCCGACTATCCTTGATCTTTGTTCACTTCAAGACAACATAGTAAACTGGGCATGGTGGCAAATGCTTGTAATCCCAGCACTTGGGAGGCTGAGGCAAGAGAAGCTCAACTTTCAGGTCAGCCTGGCTACATAACAAGACTTTATTTTGTCTCAAAAAAAAAAAAAAAAAAAAAAAAAATCAAATGAACAAAAAACAACATAATAAAATTTTAAGAGTAATTTTAACTTCACCATTTTTGAGAGTTTTTCTGAGAAAAGGAATTTTAAATTACATAAAATAGCACAATAATCACCCAAGTATATTTGGTTAACATTTATGTTTTTATTCACCAAAAAACTGTGCAATCTCAGGTTTTTATTTACCTAGGAAATAATCATGTATAGCTGTTTCTTTACTCATTAAAAAACACAATTACTTTAATTACAATTAAGCAGTTTTACAGCAGTAGTGTAATAAACAAGCACTGATTAACTAATACTTATAAACTGAAGACCTACTGCATGCCCAAGATAGTGAAATCAATGAAATGCAGAGCTACAAGGATCTTCAGAAGGCCACAAATGCCAGTTCATTTAATTAATGAAAAGATTTTCTTAAAAAAAGATTGTTCTAAGTTATATAAATTATCCAAAAGTAATTAGTTGCCTTCTTATCCTTCCTAAAGTAAAACACCAAGAATGTGAAGAAATTATGTGAGTTCACTTCAGTTTTATCACTTTATCATTTTTGATTCTTTTATGAAATATCATTCACACATAATAAAAGAGGATTGAAAAAGCTGGCATGGTGGTGCACGCCTGTAATCCCAGCAATCCAGAAGGTGGAGGGAGAAGGATCTCAGGATCGAGGCAAAGGGCTGCTTGCATAATTGAGACCCTGTCTCAAGATAAAAAGTTACAAATGGGCTGGACACACTGCTCCATGTAGAATACTTACAAAACATGTGTGATGCCCTGGGTTCAATTCCCCAGCACTTAAAAAAAAAAAAAAAAAAAAAAAAAAACCAGGTTTGAGAGCCTGACACCATGGTGCACATCTGTAATCCCAATATCCCAGTGACTCAGGAGGCTGAGGCAGGAAGATCATGAGTTTGAGGCCAGAAGCAGCCTGCTTAACCTTAGAAGACCCTTTCTCAATATAAACAATTTTTAAAAAGGGGGCTGTGGATGCAGCTCAGTGGTAGAGCACTTGCTAGCACGTGTGAGGTCCTGGGTTCAATCCCAAGCATTTACAAAAAAAAAAGGACTGACTTAAAAAATAAATAAATAAAAGAGCCCAGTAAGGTGGTTCATGCCCATAATCCCAGCACTTGGAAAGCTAAGGCAGGAAGATTGATGCCAGTTTGAGGCCAGCCTGGGCTACACTGTGAGATCTTGTCTCAAAACAAACAAAATAAGCAAATAAACAAGACCAAAGAAGGAATCTTACTATGAATTTTGAGTGTTACCACCCCTCCAGTAGGGCCGTGCCTTAAAAACTGGGGAAATGAACATATTAAATACTGGGACCCTTAGTTCTGTATGTCCAGATTGTGTATATGCTATAAACAGTCTTCACATTACAATTTGGCTTCCCTCGTAGGTCAGCTTACTATGCCAACACAAGCACTTCAGTCTATGTAATGGTATTACTTATTCTAAATTAATAAGTGGGCATTCTAACCACAAACATTTGTTTTACCATGTAGTTAATGAATCCCCCCTGAAAGATGGAGTAGCTTTTACTCTACTGACCAAATTAAGTTTCTGAGCCTGCAAAAATGACCCTGGAGTTTCACAAATCCTCTAAATACTGCTACCCAGGAGGTTTCCTGGGAGGCAGCCCACAGCCTCTGGCTATTACCCTTACCTGGCTCCTGAGAGCCTTACCTGGCTGCTGAGAGCCTTTTCCACTAGAAACTTCTATAACCAATTAGGAAACCAGTCATGCTGTACTGAAGGAAAGAAAACTGACTGGCAGGATAAGGCCTGGACTAAGCACATAGAGACAGCCCCACCAGCATGGAGGCCTCTGTGGATAGATGAGGCAGGTGTCCATCACCCTGACCCACCATTCTGCTCCCCAACTCCCAAGTACCTTCTTGAGCTCCTCAACCTGGTGAATATCTTTAGTGCCAGCTCGGGCCTGGTCTAAGTCCCTCTGCAAGACCTCCATCTTCTCCACAAGCTCCTCTTCCATCTCCTCCTTCTCCATCCGCAGCTGCAGAAGTCTGAGCCCAGAAAGGTGAAATAAAAGGGAAAAGGAACAAGGTCAGGCCTCCCATCTGGGAGAGGTTTGAAGGACAATGAAAACCAGCTCCCTGGAGGTCACCACACTGGACACCCCCTCTCAAGAGGGAGGAAGAAGCATGTGGAAAAGAGCAGATTGGGAGATGGGAGAGGAAGAACACAGCATGGTAGAAAGGCAACAGAGTCATGGATAAGTACTCCTAGGAGACACACAGGGTCCTTACTCCTGCTTGGTGGCTCTAAGCTCCTCTTTGTTCTTCTGGAACATGATCTGCCAATGCCCTGTCTCCTCTGAGGTCTCCTCCAGCTCTCTCTGCAACTCTCGCACCAGGGCTGACATCTTCTGCCTCTCAGCCTCCAATGCTGCATGGTCCTAGGGAAGGGTAGAGGTGAGTGCCAGGAGGCTCAGAGGGCAGAGATCGCTTCAAGGCAAAGCAGGAGCATGCAGGAGAGGAAACTTAAGCTCGTAGGGCACCAGGCCAGCTGCACCCCAACACCCTGGTGGTATATCATAAAATGCTAGTACATCAGAGTCCAACTTCTCTGTCATGTCCAGGAGGCCCCGCTCAATGATTTCCCCATGGAATTTGGTCATACATACTTACGGTACTTCTGTCCTGTGCTCCCTCCCTCCACCCTTTTAGGCTTCCTGGACAAGATTATTACTACATTTCACATGGTTCCTTTCAGGAGAGTTTCTAATTACAACTATGAAAAGTCCAAAACTACACAACTCTATAGGCTGGGATTTAACTCAGTTGGTAGTGTGCCTCTTTGTACTCTCTGAGGTCCTGGATTCGATTCCCAGCACTGCAAAAATGGGAGAAGGACATGATAATCCACTCCCTTGGTAATCCCAAAACAATCAGCCATTGAAAACCCTATAAGGGTTGCTATGAGTTGGATGTGATTTGATGACACCTAACAACAACAATAACACAACCCTAAGGCAGCCCCATTCCCTGGCAGTGCCCTTCTCTCCCAGCCTCTGCTCTTGACACATGCCTGGGTTACATCTTGCATGCTCCGGCGAAGCTGCTCTGTGTCTCGCTGATACTGCTGCCGGACATGCTCCACCTCCTGATCACGGGAAGCCACCTCCTCCTTCAGAGCCCCTTTGAGGGCTGTCAACTCCCTCTCCCGCAGCCTTAACTGCTCCTCTGCTCGTTGTTTCCCCTCTAAGACCTCTTCCAGAAGTTCCCGAGTCTCTAAGAGGTCCTAAGGAAAGGGAAGATAGAAGTACAGGGGTGATCAGTTTAGGATCAATCTATTAACTTATCCATTTAGTCAAAAAAATATTTAAGAGCTGGGCATAGTAGTGCCTGCCTGTAATCCCAGATACTTAGGACACTGAGGCAGGGGGATCTTCAGTTCAAGGTCATACTGGGCAACTTAGCAAGATCTCACCTCAAAAAAAAAAAATTTTTTTTTTTGAGCATCTTGTATTAGGTGCACAATAATAGGTATTCAGGTGTTCTCTGCCCTATAAAATGCCTTGAGCATAAAGGAAATCTGTCATTCTAGAATCTAACCTCACCCCACCTTTGAGTGTACTTGAAGATACACTAAGGAGTACCCATAATAAGCTACCTGCTTTCCATACTTTGGGGAAAGTGGATGAGCACATTTGAGGATGCTCCAGCTGAAAGGAAACAGGCTGGGGTACACAACTCCACTCCCTACCTTCAGGAGCGCCTCCTTAGCAGGCTCAGGACTCTGGCCCTGTTTCAGCTTGTTCTGCAGCTCCTTCACCTGGGTCTCCAGCGCGTGCCGTAACCTTTCTCCCTGGTCCAGGAGAAGCTTCATGTTCTGGAGCCTAATAATAGATAGTATACTGAGCACTGTGTGTCTAGCAGTTTGCTGAACACTTCACATAAGTTAACTTAAATCTCCTTTAAGTGTTCAAATCTCTTTGTTTTTAATTTTTTTAAATATATATTCTGTTTGTTTGTTTGTTGAGGTGCTAAGGATAGAACCCAGGGCCTTGCTCATATTGGGAAAGTACTCTACCACTGAGCTACATCCCCAGCCCCTATTCAATTTTTTTTTTTTTTTTTTTTTTTTTTTTTTTTTTTTTTTTTTTTTTTTTTTTTTTTTTTTTTTTTTTTTTTTTTTTCTTTTTTTTTTTTTTTTTTTTTTTTTTTTTTTTTTTTTTTTTTTGCAGTACTAGAGGGCTCAACCCTGTGCTTCACATATACTTCTACAAGCCACTCTACCACTGAGCTGCACCCCTGGCACCTTTTATATTTTTTATCTTGAGACAGGGTCTCACTAAGTTATGCAGGCTACCTCTGGCCTGGAACCTGCAATCCTCCTGCCTCTGCCTCCAGAGTCACTGGGATTATAAGCATGAGCCAGCATGCCCAGCTCCCTATTCCAGTTTTCATGAGGGTTCCCCTGACTATCTTATTTAATACTGCAACCTGCTCCCCAATAATTCTTATCTACCTTAATTTGCTCTACTCACCACCTTCTCACACATTAGAAATTACTTACACACTATGTTTATTATCTGTTCCTTCTCTCTAGGAACTAAACTTCTGGAGACCAGGGTCCTTCATCTGCATGGCTCACTGATATACCTCAGGAGCCTAGATCTGTGAATCAGTGAATAAATCCTCACCATAGTTCTGTGAGGCACATAGTATTTTTAAGTTCATTTTATAGATTAAGAACCTTAGACACAGGTAGCCTAATTCCAAATCATGTACTAGCACCATTACTGACAGGGAAGGTAAAGAGAAAGGTCCTATATTCAAATCATCCCTGCCCCTTTTGCTTCTAGAGACTTCCCTCTGTCTCCTTCAACTCTCTCAATTATGGTGCTGGAGATGAATATTGAATACACCAGGGACTACAAAAAGGACCAACAGATCTGTCCTAGAAGAGGTGCAAACAGAGTGCTCCTTGAAAGCAAGGATGGCTAGAATGCATCTTAAGTACGTTGGACATGTTGTCAGGAGGGACCAATCTCTGGAAAAGGACATCATATTTGGGAGAGTGGCAGGTCAAAGAAAGAAAAAAGAAAAACTCTCAACTAGATGGTTTGACACAGTGTCTATAACAATGGGCTTAAATGTAAATAAGATTGTGTGCCTGACACAGAATTGGGGAGTGTTTCATTCTGTTCTACACAGGGTCCCTATAAGTTGGACTTGACTCAATGGCACCTAACAACAACAACCTTCAACCCTGAGGGGGGATGACCTCTGGTCCAACTTAGGCTCCCTAAGTAGCCCAAGTTCTAGCAGCTGCACTCACTCCTTAGTGCTCTGCTGGGCCTCTCCCTTCCTCCTCTCCAGCAGCTCCTGCAGTCGGTTGCACTCTTCTGCCTTCTCCTCCAGCTGCCGCTCCAGCCCAACCCGAGATGGCTCTAGCTTCTGCCGCTTCTGGAAAAGTAAAGAAGAATTTAGCAGGTGGAAAGCAGAGAAGGACCTTCAGAAAGATCTAGCATAATGAGAACATCTAACATGCACTGGACACTCACTATATGACAGACTAGAGACTTTAAGTGTATCTTATCTTCATTTAATCTTCATTAACAAACCTTGGCATCTGGTGTGGTTGAAAATATGTCCAAAGATTCTCTGAGATTCCTTTCAAAAGATGAGGCCCTAATTCTGCTTCCCTTGATTATGGGCTGGACTTAGGAACTTCCTTTGCACAAATAGAAAAATGAGGAAGTGATATATAAATTCTGAGGTCATAAAAAGACATTACAGCTTCCTCCTTACCTTTTCCCTTAGAATCCTCATTCTGAGGAAAAGAAGCTGCTATAAGGACATTCAAACAGCTCAATAAAGGAGTCCAGATAGCTAAGAACCGAGGTCTCCAACCAGCTGCCATTTGAATAAACCATTTTAGAAGCAGATCCTCCAAACCTCCTCAAGTCTCTAATGATGACAGTCACAGTCAAAAACTCAAGTGACAAACCTGAGTCAGAATTACCCAGCTAAACCGATCCCAAATTCTTGGTTCTCAGACACTGGGAAATGTTTGTTGTAAGCTGTTAAGTTTTGGGATAACTGGTTTTACAGAAATAAATAAATAATAAGTAACAATACCATTATCTTCACTTTACAGTTAAGGAGAAGCAGGCTTAGGACACTTAAAGAACTTGTCCAAGGTCATTATATAGCCAATAAGTAATAGTGTCAAGATTTGAACCCATTTAATTTGATTCCACAGCCCACTACTCAACCATTACACTGCACTGCTTTCCAGAGGACAAGGGGATTACAATCTATCACTGAACACCAATTACACACATGGCTGTACTCTCTGATCTTCAGTTTTCTCATCAGAAAAGGGTCCAGAATGCCTATTTACAGGATCACCACAATGATTACATATTACTCAGGACAGTACTTAATAAATGACACAACTATTTTTGGTGTCATTATTTTGGTGATGAAAGGACTTGAGACAGAGAATTTAAGTAATTTTCTCAAGCTCTGTATAGCCAGTAAGTGTCAGAACCAGGATAAGAACTATCAAAGGAAATGAAATGAAAAATAGTTGGTTGCAGAAGGTGGGATGGGGAGGAGAATCAATGTAATCAATGTAAAGGGATAAAAGGGGAGAGGACAGTCTCAATGTAGACAATACAACTTCCTGAGTACATTGGAAAAATAGGGGAATATAACTCAAATATGCATTTGAGTTTTACTACATATTAGTCATAAGCCTCCATAAACCTTGTAAGTTGATAAAGGCGTAACCAAAAGTGATATAATAGTTACATAATGGAAAAAAACCAATGTTGTATTACTCTGTACCCCACCATCATTTACCAATAAAGGAAGGAAATTAAATAAAGAAAGAAAGAAAGAAAAGAAAAAATTAAAAATTAAAATGAATAAAATTTAAAATTTTCTAATTTAAAAAAAATTTTTTTTAAAGAAAAGCAGTTGATCCCTAATGTGCTCTGCACCCCTTAAGCTCCAGGGAAACTTGGTGGGAAACTAGTCCTTGGTGGAACTAGTACACAGACTTGTGCCTTTTCTCATAGGACGCAACATTGCTTGGAAGAGCCAGAGTAGCCCATGTCCAGGACAAGGTGTTTTCCCTGTGGTCCTTCATCCCTCCCACACCTCTAATGTCTCCTCACCATCACCTCTTCATCCAGCTTTTTCTGTAGCTCCTCCACTTTTCGGGTAAGATCACCTTGCCCTGCTAGGACCTTAGTAGAAGCAGAAACCATCTGCCAGAGACATGAGGGGACAAGGTGGGCGGGAGGTGAGTCTACACCCAGTTCCCCAAATGTCCTCAAGGCCCTGCCCCTGCCCCTTGCTCCCACCCAGGGAAGGCCACTCACCACCAGAGGCTGCATCTGCTCCAGTACCAAACTAACCTTCCTTCTCACAGATGCTTCACTTTCTGAGGTTCTGGAGGATAAAAGGATAGAAGCAAAAGTGAGTAAAGAGGTTAACAGAGAAAATGAAGGGGAAAAAGCAGGAAAGATGGGGAATGAAACTAGATGCAAAGGGGAGATATGTGTCTCTAAAATTGGGAAGGCCTGCTCACCCTTCCCTTAGGATGCCATAGATGGTAGCCTTCACGTGGTCCATACTGCCTGGTGGGGCTGCCTCCTGCTGGTCTCGGAGAAGGTCTGGAGTTGATTTGAACTGGGAAAATAAAATAAAATAAAATTAAATTAAAAAATAAAGAAACAGAAGAATATAAGTAAATAAATAGGAAGGCATGGTTCCGACAGAGTAGAGGTGGCAGGTAGGAGACAAGGCATTTCGAGCATGATGAACAATACTGCTGAGGCCTGAGCAATAGGCCAGGGAGAGGTCCAAGCAGGATCTACCTCTGTGCTACTGTTGCAAACCAGATTTTCCTCAATAAGCAGACCTCAACCAGCTGTGAGCTATGTCACAAGTAATTAGTCACTAATGACAGTTGATATACTGTTGTAGTTGCTGTTAAGTGACGTCAAGTTGGTATCCGACTCATAGTGACCCTATATACAACAAGCGAAACACTATTGTCGTGCTTTTCTGCTATTCATAAGGTTTTCAATGGCTGATTGGTTTTTGGGAGTGGGTTGCTGGGTCCTTCTCCCAAGCCTACGGCACCTGGTGTTCCCAGGCGGTCTCCCATCCAAGCACTAAACAGGCCCGACCTTGCTTAGTTTCTGAGATTTGACAGGCTTGGATGCCAGTGGTACGGCTGCAGGCGTTGATATACTAGAGTTTATAAATGTTTTCACTTTCAGATTGGACATAAGCTTATCTCAAAGTAAAGCTGCTTCCCCACTTACTTGCATTCCTGAATGGGAAAGAAAGGCATGGAATTTTAGCAAGAGCACCAGGGACCTGCTTGTAACCTCCAAGCCTGCCTTATGAAAGCTGCAGACCTAGCAAATCAGCATTTGCTGGTACGTGAGGCATGGTTAATGGCTGGGCAATCACAAGTAACTCCCCATACTCATGAATAGTGATTTCATAGTTAGTTCCATTTTCTTTAGAATTTTACCCATGGTAGTACCTCATGTATATGAATATCATCTATTTAGTGGATGAAATAGGGAACAAAAGGTAGAAACTTTCTGCCCCAGGTTATTCTGATCAGCAAGGAATCACAGGGCTGGGAGCTGAAGTAAGGAGGGATCAGTCTGACCTGCAGAATGGCAGGATCCGGTGCTCTCTCCTGTGGCTCCTCAAAACTCTGAAGGACCCAGTCCTGAGTCTGACGGGAACGGCTAAAGCCACCAAGAGGGCTCTGTCTCTGAGATGGCTGTTTTGAATTGTCCACTTGGTTATCATACTTCCTGCCAGGGGTCCAGTGACTGGGGGACTGGCGCTCCCGTTTGTCAAGAGTATCTCGTGGGAGCCGGCTGTCCAGACTCTGGCTCCGCTTGCGCTGTTCATGGGGCAGTGTCCTCGTGCGGCGGCCAGTTCGCCCCCGGACCTGGGCCCCCACTTGACTGTCAAACTTGTTGATAAGTGAGTCTACTGAAGACAAGGGAGCAGTGTCAATAGTGCTACCTGGGGAAACCTTTGGGGGACTTAGCTCCAGCAAGCTGGTGCTCCTGTTGCTAGGCCCCATCAGGGCAGGGGCTGCCAGTGAGGCCTGTGACTGGGAACGGAGTAATCTTCCATTCCAGGGGGCTCCAGGCTCCTCATCAGACATGCTGCCCTGTATAGGGGCAGGAAACCCCTTAACCTGAGAGTAGGGGTTCTCAGGGAGTTCTGAATCAGAGCTCAGAGTTCCTTGGGCTCCTCGGTTGTTGGCCCCCTTGATTTGGACCCCGAAGGAGTCTCCCCCTTTCTCTCCACTGTTAAGCACCACGAAGGGCTGCCCAGCGATGCCCTGCACGCGCACGGCAACTCCATAGGTATTGGCTTTCGCATCCTTTGCAGGGCGTCGCTGACCACGACGTAGGGTGCCCATCTCTGTAGCATCCTCTGGCTCTGTGATGAAGCGAATCTGGACTCCATGGTCCACGGGGCCCCTGGACTCAGCCATGGTTGATGTCTGCTCCATGGGTAGGAGAGATCCTAGAAGATGAAGAAAAGTTTTAGCTGAGGAACTTGAAGCAGGAACTCAGAAACTTCTACCTGCCCAGCTTTAGGAGAGCTCACTGCCCTGTCAACTCCTTCTACATGAAACAGTGGTTCTCATGCTTTATTTGAGCAGCAGAAACAGAGGGTATAGAAATCTGCTCCCAGTTTGTCATTCTGTAGGTCTGGATGGGGACCTGGGAATCTGCATTTCTAACAAAGTTCTCCCAGGTGATGCTGATACTATTGGCCCAGATACCACACTTTGAAGGGCTGAGAATGTAGCTCATTACATTAGTAAAGTGCTTGCCTAGCGTGCACACAGATAACACACTTTGGGACCCACTGACCCAAAATAATCCATTTCCTCTGATATAGCCCTGGGGATCATGGCTTTGTTAAGAGTTTGCAGATTTTGCTTGATCTTTGCATATATAGTACACACAAAGCTATGTGCCTCCCCCAAGGAAAGGCAGACCCAAATGCCTGCCTATCAGCTATCTCCCACCCCTTGGAGAAAAGAGAACCTCCTCTCCCAGAGCCCATTTAAAATATAGACAACAAAATGTGGCATCCCATTTCTGGGCAGACACTCAAAGAAACTAATAGCAGTAATGTCTCTGGGGTGGAGGAACTGAGGATTAGGGACAGAAAGTAGAAACAGATGGGATTTCTACTGCATATCTTTTTGTCTCTTTTAAATTTGGGACCATGTAGATGTATTATCTCTTCAAAAAAAAGATTCAGGACTGGGAGTATAGCTCAGTGGTGCAGTGCTGGCCTTGAATGTATGTGCAAGACCCAGGGCTTGAACCCTAGCAATGAAAAAAAAAAAGTGCACTGTACAAGGGACTCCAGAACAGGAGGGCTTTCCCCAGGCCACAGGCTGGCTCTCCAATCCACACTGCCCACGCTTAAAAGTCAGCAAATGGAATGTGTTCCAGGTATGCTCTGGCTCCAGGAACTTCGGAGAGAGGTTTTTGTTTCCAAGCAAATAAAAACATCCAGCTTCCCCACCCCTTCTGCTAGTATCCATCAGAGCTCAGCCCCAAGCTGGAGGAGGAGTCTCTGCTATGCCAGACAGGGAAACAAACATGCCCAACTCAACCTCCCAATGGAGGTCTGGGCCAAGGAACTTTGGCAAGATCCCTTTCAGGGATTACAGAAGCTGGAAACCAGGGTGAGCTGAGAAGGGAGGAGAAGAAATAGGAGGGGCGGAGCTCCAGGTGAGAAAGGGTTTGGGGGGAGAAATAGTCTCAGAGAAAGTACATTCTTAGCATTCCCAGCCCTTCCCTCAAGAGAAAGAAATGGGGAGGAAGGGGCCCTTTATTGGGAATGGTTCACTTTTTGGGCCCTGGGACTGGATTTGAGAAACCTGTGGATTTGAGAAACCTGTGAAAGTAACGCACCTCCCACAGGACAGAACCTACATAAACTTTTACCACAGAATCTTAAGAGGTTTATGAAGGCAGAGGGGTAATGTAGTTCTCCAAATCACCAATCCAGTTAAAAAAAATCAATCACTGGTCTAGAGTCAGGATTTGACTTGGAAAATCCTAGTTCGGCTCTTCACTTGATGTATACAACCTTGAGCAAAGTATAAACTTTCTGAGCATCATTTTCCCCACCAGTAAAATGGGCATGATACCTCACAAAGTAATTACCTTTAAGAATTAGACAATAAATAATTATACCATATATACAACTGAAAAAATTATTATACTCTTAAAATTTCTGCACTTTTTTATACTTAGGCTCTAATTTTAACAAGTGGCAAAATCACAAGATATTAAACATGAAAATATTGTCACAAATATGACAGCAAATGTCACCATTCACACATGCTACTCCTTTCCATAGGAAGGATGCCACTCCCTCAAAGAGGCTTTCCCTGGCCACCCCCTCCCACAAAGAGGTCAGATCCACCTTATATGCTCTCCAGTCATCCTTCAGTGGGTTTACTTCAGTTTGCCTTTATACATTTATTGGAGTGATTGTTTCCTACCTCCTCCACTATAGTATCCTAGAGGGCAAAGACTATGGATCTCACCTGACACAAGGGCCTGGCACATGGGAGACGTGAGAAAATAGTTGCTGAAGGTTGTATCCTAAACCAAAACAGACTTAACGAAAATAGTTGCTGAAGGTTGTATCCTAAACCAAAACAGACTTAACAAAACAGTGGGAAGATATGCCCACAGATCATTCACAGCATTTTTCTTTTGCCCTAGTAATCAGACCTCTTTTTGGTCTGGACTCCCTGCCTCATGCAGTCATGATCGGAGAAGCAGATGTGCCTAGACTGCCAGCTCTCAGAAGTCACATGATTTATTCATGACACAGATCTGCCCTGTCAGTACATCTACAGATCTTCCAGATCCAGGTCAAGGAGTTCCCGCCTAGGCCCAACAAAGGCCTGGCCCCATGGATGAGAGTGTCAGATTGTGCAGAGGTGGTATTAAGAGTACCCCGGGGCTCCAATGACTCCCTAACCTCAATCACCTTTAGTCCCAGGACATGTGGGTCAGGGGCCAGGAGGGTGGATGGATCTTTGGGGTGGGTCAGAAAGCAGAGCTCTAAATGATTCAACATGGAAAACCCGAAACCTACCCGCCTTCAGTTACAGAGGACAGTGGGGCGTGGCCAAGGGAGCAGGGCAGCTCCAAGACCTTGCGTAAGCCCCAGAGGCAGGTAAACAACATTAAGGGCTGGTGGCAACAGGGAGTCCAGCGCCTGCGCTCTCACCAGATGCCTGACCCTGCTTTTCCCTCCCCTGGCACATGTCCAGGGCTCTTCTCACCAACTGTTCTCTGGGAAAAGACCAGGACACAAATTAATTCAGCTTCATTTGTCTGTCACTGCCACTCCTGCCTGCGTGGAGGGGGAGGGCACACAGGAGTGGGAGGGCACACTACACCTGTACCAGACTACCAGACAGCCACATTTCCCTGAGTTACTCATTAGCCTGCCCTGCCCCAATTCCATCACCTCTGGCCCAGCCTTATGCATCTGGCTTCCAACTAGGAGTGACAGGGTCCCCAGACTTCTGGCAGGAAGTGGGGGTGGGGTGGTTTCGAGTGGGTTGAGGAAGGCCTGATATACACAGGGAAACGCAACATACTAGCCACTAAAATAACTGGCACATTTAGAAAACAGGAGAACTAAAGGAATAGAGATTAGAACCCCCTTGGTTGTAACAAAGAAAAAAAAGGGTCAAAATACAAAAGGACAGCTCAGTGACCTTGACCACTTGGTTCCCTTTTTACATAAAGCTATACAGACAAGAGGCTCCCCATAGGTCCAAATAGAACACTGCAAGGAGATTCCTGGCTAGGCCCACTGGAAAAGTAGAAACCTGAAAACCAAGCAAGAACTGCTTGGCCAGTGGGGAAAATAACACAATGAAGAACCGGCCCCTGCAAACTGGATGGACTGGTTTGAGAAGCAAAGGGAAAGGGAGGGCCAGGGAGACTACACTGGCTGCTTGTACTGCACCCCAGAGAGAGACCACACCAGAGGAGGCAGAGGGACAAGACCCTGAGCAGAGGCTCTGCCCAGCCTGAATGCCAAAGCCAAGGCTCTGAAGGAGGAGGCAAAGGTGCAGAGGGAAGTGGCAGGAGGAACAGATGCAAAGGAACCTAGTGAATGATAGACCAGTGTGTGACAGGAAGACTTTGTCTCCCTCCACCACTTCCTCTCATGTTCCCAGAGTTGCATTCCTGATCCCATACTTACCTTGGCCACCTCCCTGGCCCTTAGTTCCTCCCCTCCCTGGCACAAGGAGTAGCAGCCCTACCCCTTTTTCCCCTCCCACAAAGGATAATGGCATGCAGGCCAGCCTTGGAACCACAGGAAATCAGAATCCTCTTAGAGTCGGGCAAATCTCTGGATTAGCAGGCCCCCAGAGCCAGACCCCTACTCCCAAAAATCGAGGATGAAAGAAATGCCATGGCACGTGTAGGCAGCTCATCTAACAAACATAGTGATTGCTAATTATTTCCCAATTACAACAACTGTCCTCCGGCAGAGCATCAAAGGAGCCAAGCTAAGGTTGGCTCAGGTTCCATAGGTGCCTAAGGCAAGGAAATATGCCTCAGAAGTCTTGTCTGAGCCCCAGTGTGCACCTCTCATCTGGTCTGGGGATTTGGAAGTGTAACTCCTTTAGTCTTTTGGTCTCCAGGGGAGTTCTGCCTATTTCCTGCACCAATTGTGCCTTCTGCCAATCTGACAGCCATCATGCATCAGGAGTTAGGGACGCCTAGCAGGATTTCAAGTGAGTAATGATCCTGGGAGACCTCAAAGAAATTGGTTGTGCTCCCAAAGCTCACCCAATGGTCCCCATCTAGAACCAAAGAAGAAAATATGTGTGCTTGGAGGAAGGATTTGACACCAGTCCCTGGAAAAAGGACTCATGAAAAATAAGTATTTCTAGTATTTTGTGGGCCCAAGGATCTATGCTTCCTCATATCTCTTTCTTGGGAATCTCTCTCTCCCTCTCTCTCTCTCTCTCTCTCTCTCTCTCTCTCTCTCTCTCTCTCTCTCTCTCTCTCTCTCGTGCGCACGTACACACACACACACACAGGAAAAATTCTCCCTGGCATGAATGCAAAGGAAGACAAAACCTGAAAGCTTTTAGTTTCACACCTAGCAAAGAGAGAGGGTGCCCTCTTGTTCTGCCCTTCCGTGTCTTACTGACAACTGCCTGCACCTGTAGGTAAATAGAGAAAGCTACCACACTTCAGACACATTCCAAAGTCAGAAGGGATGTGTCAGTGGCCAAGTCGGACTGGAGGAAGGCACCTGAGAAAACCTGCATCTGCCAATACCCTCCCTCTAAGTCCCCGAACCTTAGGCAGCAATTGCCTTTGCCTAAATGGGACTCCTCCCCACCACCACCATCCCGGTCTCCAAGAGAAATTCTGCCCCTAGGGCTGGCTCCTGACCTCCAGAGATACCTTGGCGCTGAAACGCTTTCATGCTCTTGGGAACAACCTTACCTTCAGGTGCCCTGCGCTTGGCACCTTCTCAGCCACCTGCTTTTGGCACTTTAGAGTAGAGGCCAGCTCATACTCAATGCTGCCACCCCTCCCTGACCTTCCCTTCTCCCTTCTCCAACTCAGCACCTGAGCCCAGGAGGAAGGGTATCTTTGATCGCCTCAATCCTCCTTCCCTCAGCGGTACACCTGAGGACCCGCTTGCCGCCCAGGTGCCCTTGCCTCCATTCAGTACACTCACCCCAGCCGGGCTCGGCGCTCGCGGGCTCGCGCTCTGGGCTCGGGCTCGGGCTCCCGCAGAGCTGCACGCGCGGATCCCGGGCCCTCCCCCTCTGTGCCTCTGTGATCCTTCCTTCTCTCTCCCCCTCCCACCAACCTGTTACTCCCCTCTGGCTCCACCCCCACTGGCCGTCACCGCCCGCCGTGCCTCACTCCTCCTCCGGTTGGTCCGCTCCTCGAAGTGGGCGGGGCCGCAGCCCCAGAGACCCGGACCCTGGGTCCAGAGCAGGGTGGGCGGGAGGGGCGGCCGGGTCACGTGGGCCGGCGGGCTGTGTAGAGCCAGGGAGGGCCGGGAAGGGGCGGTGAGGGGCACCGGAGGCCATTTTGGGGGCTCAGAGGCTGGTGGACGTCGGCCACCAGGGACCCGGGACCCGGGCTCCGTGAGCCGCGTCCCAGAGCATCCCCGTGGCTCTGCTAGGAAAGAGCCTTCCGCGCCCGGTTTTCTTACCGGGAATCTCTTTCCAGAGCCCTTTCTGCGTTTAATCAGCCTCCGCATAAACGAAATAATGTTCTGTCACTTTCTGCAGAGAATAATCTCCGTTGTCTCTCGATGTCGGAGCCTCTTGCAGTTCAGCTCGTCTTCCTTTTCCCCAACCTGAACCAGAACCCCAATTTTGATTTCTCTTCCCCGATCTCCTGGCCTCCACGATCATTTTCCGGCCTGACCCCTTCTTTGTAGTATTTATCACCTTCTAACTGACATAACTTAAATCACTTTCATCGTTTGTCTCCTATAACAAGCTCCGCCAAGGCAAGGACCTTGTTTCTCTCATTCGCTTCATCCTTATTCGCGTCATCCCAATCGTCTACAACAGAGACCAGCACATACCAGGTGCTTAATAAATATTTGTTAAATGAATGAATGGGAACCAGGATTTACATTTGCATGCATTGGAATGACCTTCGTTCTACGCAGAAAGAGACTCGATCTCAGATTGTAAATCCACCTTTCTTCAAAGTTAGCCTTTCAAGAAGTAGGGATATTGATCCCAGTTCCCGGAAGAGTAAAGTCTGGGGTGCAGGCACTCCTCTAATACCAGCTGCAATTAAAGCTAGCTCCTACTGTCAACTGTTGAGATATGTTAAAAAGAGATTGACTTAGCTTACCTTGCTGGGCTCTGGATATTTCTCTCTTTTATTTGATGAAAAACAACAAAAAAGTACTGTGATCTATTTAGGTTTGAAGTGGAATCTTCAAGGCAGCCAGCAGTCTGGTCAGTTATCTGGAGCTCATTTCCTCCCCCTCCCGCAGGCCTTCAGAAGCTGGGTGTGGTGCCTGGAGGGGAAAGTCCACCTTCCTACCTACCTATCCCTTAGCTGGGTTACAAAGTCTTTGCATTCCAAAGGAACTTTTCAATAGGGAATGGAGCCGTCAATCGGACCCATGACTTAGGGAGGAACAGTAAAACAAAAGGTGTGGTAAAGGTGGGGGATCAGAAAAGGTAGTGTCCCTCCTGGATCGCATTACTAACTTCCAGATCCAGCCCCTTGGGGTGGTTTTGTAAAGCAAAGGTTTCTACTGGTACTGGACTGGTACCGGTTGGTGGCCTGTTAGGAACCACGCTAAACAGCAAGATGTGAATGGTGGGCAAGTGAAGCTGTGAAAATCATCCTGAAACCATCAAACCCACTCCCTTCCGTTGAAAAATTATCATTGAAAGACAATTGGTCCCTGGTGCCAAAAAGGTTGAGGACTACTGCTATAAAGAGTTTTGTTCTAATATGGGATTATTGAATTGACCCAGATACTGGAAAAGTGAAAGCTGTTAAACTCTTGTAGAACCCCTTAACTAGTAGGATACTTAGTATGCTTGTAGTAAATAAAAGTAAGGTAGTTACTCCTCACTACCAACATGCAGGCTACAAGGGAATACAGGAGCCTGAGTCACTGTGTTGGTCATCTGTTCCTTAAGGAAGCACTCAGAGGGATGTCGTCATCAGGCCCAGGTGGCAAAGGTGGACAGCATGGTCTTTTTCTATATTTCAAAAAGTAAGTGATCCCTCTCAAGAAATGATTCAGTTTTGGCAAAATTGGCCAAAAAGCAGAACATTAGATCAAATATCCAGAAAGAAGAAATAAATAACATTGAGATATATATATATGTGCGTGCGCACACACAAAAGAGCATGGTTTTATCTTTGAAATGGAGCAGAAGAGAAAGTTCTAGCAAGAGGGTTCATCAAAGAAGTGATTTTGGAGCCAAATTAGTATCTTTTCTGAATTCCTTCCTGAGTTCTTGAAGACTTGCCACTACTACTAACAACTCCATTGAAACTGTTCTCTCAAAAATCACCTGCCAGAGCCAGACATGGTAGCACACACCTGTAATTCCAGCAGCTGGGGAGGGCAGAGGCAGGAGGACGGCAAGTTTGAGGCCAGAGGCATCCTTCATAACTTAGTGAGACCCTATCTCAAAATAACAGTAAAAAATGGGCTGGGAGTGCAGTTCAGTGTTAGAGTGCTTGCAAAAGCCTGCCTGAGGCCCTGGGTTCAATTCCCCAGTATCTGAAAAAAAAAAAAAGTCATCTGTCAGAAAAGTAATAAATGGGGTCTGGGAGTGGTATTACTCAGTGGTAGAGCACTTGCCAAGCATGTTCAAGGCCCTTGGTTTGATCCTCAGCACTGTTCAAAATAACAACTGAAGGAAATGATGCAGAGATCAAAAAGACAGGAGGGATTTGGGGTAGACACAGAAAAGGAAGAATATGATAAATTAACTTAGAGCCTGGTGTGCTGGTGCATGCTTATAATCCCAGCACTCAGGAGGCAGAGGCAGGAGGATCTGAGAGTTCAAGGACAGACTTATGCTACATAGCAAGACCCTCTCTCAAAAAACATTACATGCATGTATACATACATACATACATACATACATACATACATACATATATAAACAAACCTTGGAAATTGACACCTTGGAGAAGTATGTGAGATGACCACCAAAAAAATGCCTAGAAAACTGGAAAGGAAGCTTAGAAAAGAAGTCAGGGCTAGAGCCAGTGCTAAGAATCAACCTTATAGATTATGAAAGTTTGCCAAGAGGCCCAAACAACAAACTATGAGAAATATTAGGCAGTTGGGAGAAAAATGAGAGGAACCAGCAATAAAGTGTATAGAGAAGTAAGTGGAAAAGTCCATTAAAGACAGCAGTTGAAGTAGGAGAAGAGACTGGAATTTGAAACTTAAGAGTTAGGATTGATCTTCAGATTTGCTTCCAGCAGAGCAGTATGTTCTCAACTCAGATGGCAATACAAGAAGCATATCAATAAAAGGGAAGGAAAGAGGGTGTCTTGACTTAAAGGAAAACAAATGAAACAAAGGGGATGTTTTAGGTTTGTTTGTTTTGTTTTTAAGGAGACACTTGAGGGTGTTTTGAGAAGAACCACCAGAAGAAGAAGCAAGTTGCAAGAAATAAGAGAGGGTAAGCAGTCAAGCAGTCAAAGCCTGGACTTAGAGGAGAAGGTGAAATCTCTGTCCTGGAACTTAGAAGAGTAGGTGCAAAGGAGCAGGGAGATGAAAAAATTGAGTCAGAGAACTTTAGTTCACCAGATTGCTGGAGCTGCCAAAGAAAAGAGTCTTTCTCTTTAGGCTGAAGAATCTGTAAACAAGATTTGGACTGGTTAGAATTATCGGTAAGCCTAAGGAAGACTATTATAAATGCTAGCTGAAAGGCATAAATGAAATGCTTATGGGAAAGTCTCCCTTTCAACTAAAATAAGGACATACCTAATCTGGACCTTTAGAAAACAAATTTGGGAGGCTGAGGAGGATCATGAGTTCAAGGCTAGACTGGGCAACTTAGCAAGACCCAATCTCAAAAACATTAAAAAATAAATAAAATAAAATAAAATAAAGATAAAGAAAAAAAGAAAAACAAAATCAGTAATGAAAACAAACAACAACAACAACAACAACAAAAAAAAAAACAGGTCAACAAAACAAGAAAATGTCCAAAGGCTCAGGAGCAGAAAGCATAATGCTTATTGGGAGAAATGGAAGGAGAGAGAGCATATAGATTGAGGAAAGGAACAAGGGAATAGTGGGAAATAATATAAAATGTCAATTTTGCAATGCATTGGATATTGGGATAAATGTTGTTAAGTGCCCTCCAGTTAGGTCCAACTCATAGTGACCGTATATACAACAGAATGAAACACTAGCCAACACTGTGCCATGCTCTGCTGATTGTTTCAGAAGTCAGCTGCCAGGTCCTTCTCCCAAGCCTACAGCACCCAGTATTCCCAGGTGGTCTCCCATACAAGGATGAACCAGGCCTGACTCTGCTTAGTTTCTGAGATCTGACAAGATCGGAA
>VMDO01031643.1:0-19867 GCA_007922755.1 Pedetes capensis
CCTCATAGGGTTTTCAATAGCTGATTGTTTCGGGATTGCCTTGGGAATAGATTGCCAGGCCCTTCTCCCATTTTTGCGGTGCTGGGGATTAAACTCGGGACCTCAGAGACTGCAGCACAGTGCTCTACCAACTGAGCTAAATCCCAGCCCGCTCCTGGATAGGGAGAATTAATATAGAAAAAATGGCTATTCTACCAAAAGCAATCTATAGATTTAGTGCAATCCCCATTAAAATTCCACTGACTGACTTTACAGAAATAGAAAAAATGACCCAAAAATTCATATGGAACCACAAAAGACCACATATAGCCAAAATTCATATGGAACCACAAAAGCCCACGTATAGCCAAAACACTCTTAAGCTGCAAAACGAACGCATGTGGAATCACAATTCCTGACTTCAAGCTATACTATAGAGCAGTGGTTGCAAAAACAGCTTGGTACTGGCACAAAAACAGGCCCAAAGACATCTGGAACAGAATAGAAGACCCAGAAATACCTCAACACACTTATAGACACCTTATTTTTGACAAAGGATCAAAGCAAGTAACCTGGAAAAAGGACAGCCTTTTCAACAAATGGTGTTGGGAAACATGGACATCCGCATACAGAAAAATGAAAGCTGACCTGCATCCCTCAATATAGACAAGAGTTAACTCAAAATGGATAAGAGATCTCAACATAAAACCAGAAACTTTAAAACTTTTAGAAGACAAGATAGGCAACACACTCCATCATATAGGCATAGGAAAGTATTTCCTTAATAGCACTCCAATTGCTCAAGAAATTGCAAGAAGAATAGATAAATGGGATTACATGAAATTAAAAAGCTTCTGCACAGCAAAAGAAACAATTAACAGAGTCAAGGAAACCCCCACTGAATGGGAATAAATTTTCACATCCTATATATCAGACAAAGATCTAATTACCAGAATTTATAAAGAACTCAAGAAAGAAATTCCCAAGAAAACAACCCAATACACAAATGGGCAAAGGAACTGAGTAGACAGTTCTCAAATGAAGAGGTCCGTAAAGCCATGAAACACATGAAAAATCCTCAATATCCCTAGTCATTAGGGAAATGCAATTTAAAACAACTCTAAGATTTCACCTTACACCAGGAAGAATGGCCAACATCAATAAAATAAATAACAACAAATGCTGGCGAGTTTGCGGGGGAAAGGGAACACTCTTCCATTGTTGGTGGAGGTGTAAATTGATCCAACCCCTGTGGAAATCAATATGGAGGTATTTTAAAAACCTGAAAATAGATCTAACATATGACCCATCTATAACACTATTGGCAATTTACCCAAAGGGAGATGGGTCATCATACCACAGAGACACCTGCATCTCCATGTTCAATGCAGCACTTTTCACAATAGGAAGGATATGGAATCAACCAAAGTGCCCTTCAACAGAAGAATAGATAAAAAAAAAACTATGGTACATATACACAATGGAATACCACTCAGCAATCAAGAAAAATGAAATAAGGACATTCGCAGCAAAATGGATGGAATTAGAGAAAATTATTTTAAGTGAACGAACACAAGCTCAGAAAGAGAAATACCACATGTTCTCACTCATATGTGGGAGCTGAATTAAAATTATAAGAATGGAAAATCCTATTTAAAGGTCAAATCAAAATAAAAGGAAAAAAAGCTAAGAATGGTGTCAATATAAACGGTCTAGAAGATGCATGCAATTGTTCTGACAAGATAAAAACAAAGTTCACTACAGGAAAAGTTTCTATCTTAAACAGAACTGGAACCCAAGGACATATAGAAAAATAATACCAAGTAAATGATAGAGAAGACTTAGATGGGGAGGGTGGGATGGGGGGAAGTATACAAGAGGGTAAGGGGGAACCTATATGAATAATATACATCAAAATGCATATATGGAAATGTCACAATGAAAATCATGTCAGAATGAATCACATTAAGGTGTACATTAAAAATTTCCAATAAAAAAGTAAAAAGAAAACCCTATGAATAGCAGAAATTGGGAGAAGGACCCAGTAACCCATTCCCGAAAATCAATCAGCCATTGAAAATTACTCTTCTTGTTGCCTTTTAAATCTTGGGAGGATTTGGGAATATATAAAAATGGGGATATTTCACATGGAAAGAAATCCAGATTTCCAACATGTCTTGAATAACCAAAGAGTGCAGCAATTCTGGTGCCCATTCCATCACAGCAACAGCTGAAGCCTCCTGTTGATGGCCGTACCCTTGTCTGTCACCACCATCTCTTCTGTTCCCATAGACACCAATGATGACTGTTAGAAGACAATAGGGTGATCTGGGTGCGGTGGTGCAAACTGGTAATCCCAGCGACTCAGGAAGCAAAAGGCAGGAGGATTGTGAGTTTGAGGCCAGAGGCATCCCGTTAACTTAGGGAGAACCTGTCTCAAAATAAAAAGTAAAAAATGGGCTGGAGGTGCAGCTTAGTGGTAAAGTGCTTGGAAAGCATGTGTGAGGCCCTGGGTTCAACACTTTTGTACTGCAAAAGAGAGGAAGAAGAAGGAGAAGGAGAAGGAGAAGCAGAAGGAGGAGAAGCAGAAGCAGAAGGAGGAGAAGGAAAAGGAGAAGGAGAAGAAGAAGGAGGAGGAGGAGGAGGAGGAGTGGAGGATTAGGAGGAGGAGGAGCGGCAGTGGCGGCTGGGCAGCATGGAGGCAGAAGCTGGAGGATCATGTGTTGAAGGCCAAGGCAGCCTGTGCAATTTAGAGAAAACTTATCTTAGGATAAAAAACAGAAAAGTGGGTAGGGGCTGGGGGTGCAACTCAGTGGTAAGACACTTGCCTAACATGTGTGAGGCCCTGGGTCAACCTATAGCGGTGCAAAATAGATAAATAGATAGCTAGCTAGATAGGTAGCTGATAGATAAAAGTAAGAGATAAAACTCCTTGCATCCCAATGTCCTCTGCACCTTTTTGTTCCTACTGAACTGCAGCTCCCTGGCAGGCTTTGAAGAGAGGGCTGTTCTTCTCATCCCTTTATTCCATAGGGCTGGGAGCTGGAGCTGGTAAGCACTCTTGTTCTTTACTGTTCTTGGTCATTCATTATTCCTCCTCCTCTCTCAAAATGCTGGCTCCTTTGGAGTTCAAGGCAGCTGACCATGAAGCCCTGAGGCCAATCCTTTCCCACCAGCATTTCCACACCTAGCCCTCTTTCCCCCTGGCTTTTCTGTGGTCATTCCTCTGACATCAGCCATAAATGAATCATCAGCCTCTTTTGTCCTTGATCAGTTTGGCTCCCAGGCAGACTGTCCCCGCTCTCTGAGACACCTTGTTGTTGTTGTTAGGTGCAGGCCAGTCAGCTTCAACTCAGCGACCTTCAAAGGGTTTTCAATGGCTAATTGTCTTAAAATTGCTTTGGGAGTGAATTGTCATGGCCTTCTCCCATTTTTGTGATGCTGGGGATCGAACCTGGGTCCTCAGAGAGTGCGGAGCAGTGATCTACCAAGTGAGTTAAACCCCAGCCCATTGAGACACCTAGTCCCACCATTACACCCCGGTCCTCATCAGGACCCAAGCTGCAGCACCCTCCAAATCTATTTCCAGGACCTTGTTCTTGTTGAGGCTCTGATCATCGCACTTGATTGACAGCTCCAGGAAGTGTTTGATTTCATCAATGCCTTTGGGCCACAGAGGCTGCTCTGCTACCTATGAACTGCTGTAGTCTCCCACCTTCTGTCTCTTCTTTACCCAACTAATCGTTGTGCTCATTCCCTGCCTTCCTTTCCTGACATGGACTCCACTTGCAAAGCCTTAAGTAATTCCATCCACCTGCCTTCTGCCACCCATACAGTGAACAGGGCTAGAGAAAAGACACAGATTTGCCAGCTGGTCATGTTGTAAATTTATGGACATAAATCTCATGGGGGTCCTAGCACTGCCAGGCAAAAATCTAGGACTTATCTCTTTTGTTTTGCTATTCTGTCTTTCACGAGGATAATTTCCTGTCTCTTGTGACTCAAACCTCCATTCTCTCCCTTCTCCCTTTCAGTGGAAGAGCTTGTTCTTTATTCATTGAGAAAACAGAAGCAATCAGAAGAGAACTTTCTTCCCTTCCAGACACTAAATCTAACCCTGACCTGGGTCTGAATGCACGACCTTGGCTTTCTCTCTAGCTGTAATGCCTGAGTCATCCTCATCCCATCTGGTCCCTTTATCTTGTGCATTGGATCTCATCCCCTTTCGTTTATCTACTCAAGAGCTTTGCTTCTGCAATTATCCATCTGTCGCTACAGAATGTCCCTACATCATTCCTGTGAACATATAAATGTACCATAATGAGGCAGGCTAGAAAAACAGGGAAAATTTGGGGGATATGGGAAGGAAAGGTCTTCTCTCATCCTGGGATCTGGTCTGGGTCTTATCAGCTGAGAATCCCAACACAATCAAAGGAAGAAAAGCTGCTGTGAGAACTACCTACAGAAAACAAAACAAAACAAAACAACAACAACAACAACAACAAACCCCCCAGGGCTTGCCCAAGAATCTCACCAAACCAGATTATGGACTATAATTAATGTTAACAAGCCTAGATAATTTCTGGAAGACTAGATACAGTAGGAATTTCCTCAACTATCCCAATTTAGGCTTTTTTTTTTCCCCCATACTTGGGGGTTGAACCCGGGCCTCACACTTGCATGCTTTGCAAGTGTTATACCACTGAGCTACACCTTCAGCCCATTTTTTTAACTTTTTATTTTGAGACAGGGCCTGTCTAAATTATGCAGGCTGCCCCTGGTCTTAAACTTGCGATCCTCCTGCCTCCACCTCCTGAGTAGCTAGGATTGCAGGTTTGAGCCATCATGCCTGGCTCCAATCTAGGCATTTTAAAAACGCTACTTTTCCAACCTATAAATCTATATCAGACACCTACTGGGACCACACTGAGAAATGCAACTTCCCAAGCCCCAAATCATACCCATTGTGAAGACACCTAGCGGCGTCCCTCTCTAGACTTTAGTGCTTATTCTGAGGTGTTAACTACCTTTTATCTAATACTTACCCTTTATCTAATAAATGTAAAACTCTGCTTCACTTCTCTGTTTCATCCTTAAATTCTTCTTGGTGATGGAGACAAGGACCTGGCATCTCCCCTGAGTGGAGATACTGAGAAAGGGAACTCCTCAGGGCAGGCACTAATGTTAGGGTCCAGCACTCCTAAACCCACTAACAATAGTATCTTTAACCTCTCATTTCTCTGTTTCTTTTATTTATAGCAAAACTCCTTAAAAGATTGTTTTTGCACACTCTCTCCAATTTCTCAATTTCCATTCTCTCTTGAATCCATCCACTCCTCTGGACTTCATCTTATTGAAATCACTCTTGCCAAGGCCAACAATGCTTCCTGTGGCCCCACCCCATGGCTCATTTACAGTTCTCATCTTACTTGTCTTACCAAGAGTAGAAATTTCAGCAGTTTTATATTTACAATTTTCACCACCATGGTGGATAGTCATGGTATTCATGCTCTTATATGTGCTCCCCTGAGTGTGGGTGGGGCCTATGGCACTGTGTTGATAAGATTCCGTCTTAGGGACTGGGGATGGAGCTCAGGAGTGGAGCATGTGCCCTGCATGTACAGGGCTCTGGGTTCAGTCCCCAGCACAGCAAAAACAAAACAAGGCAGAAAAACAAAAAAGGTTTCCTCTTAGTAGCAGACTCTGTCTAGAGACTTCAAAACCTCACTGGATTTGAAGAAAACAGTGGTCATGTTATGAGGCTCATGTGACTAGGAGCTGAGGGTGGCTCCACAATGATAGCAAGACTGCTGGGGCTCTCAGTCCTACAAGAGCAAGGACATAAACTTAACAAAATCTGAACAAGGTCGGAGCAGGACTCATTATTACTTGTGCCTCCAGATGAGACTATAGCCCAGCAGCTCCTTAATTTCATTTTTGTAAGACCCTGATTAGGAACCCAGTGAAACCAAGCTGGACCTGAGAAACCGTGAGGTAACAAAACATGTCTCATGTTAAGCTGTTACATTTATGCTAAATTATTACACAGTAATAGAAAACTAAGATAGCCACTCATCTTTTCTCTATGGTTATTTTTATGTTTGTTCCATACTAGCATCTTAGGTTGTATTTAAAAAAAAAATTCAGATACAATTGATTTGCATATGAAACCAATAGAAATAATCTTCACTTCCATGAAAAATCTTGCTCCTCTTGTTTTCATATGTTCATCCCTGTACTCCTGGGATCCAGGACAAAAAGCACACGGCTTAATACATAAGCCATCAAAACTGGAGACCCAGGGATCAAATTGTCCCACGCATTTTTCCTTTCAACTGTGCAGTTTTAACAAAATTAAATTTAAACAAACATTTCAAACTCAGGATATTTCAAACTCAGGATATGCTGAATTAATGACTGAATTAATTAACTTTTCTTAAAAGATGCAGTCATTCTGTTCTGATTTTGTTTGCTATATTTTCTAGAGCTGTAGTTACCTTAAATATTTTACTTTCCTTCTAACTGTAAGCAAAGCAACAGTGTACACTCAATGATGGACAGGAAATACTTTTGCCTCTGAAATGAGGGTACAAGAGGGAACAGTGTGGATTATGAGTATCAGCTCATTATGATTATGAGTATCAGAGTATCAGCTACTTAGTTCTAGCTGACGGGTGTGGTGGTGCAATTCTAATGGTTTGAAGGTGGTTTGTTCCTCCATACTCATGCTGAAATCCCTATTGCAAAGTATTAAGAGGAACAATCTCTAAGAGATGAAGATAACTCTACCTTCTTGAATGGATTCTTTTCATTAGATTGATGGATTAATAGATTAATGGTTAATGGGTTCATGGGATATCTCCAGAGGGGGTCTGTGATGAAGCTAGATTGGCTAAGTCTCTCCTGTACTCCTTGTTTCTCATGATGTGATGTCCTGTGCTACCCTGGGACTCCAGGAGTGAGAATGTCATGGCCAGATGTGGCCCCTTAAACCTGGATGGACCAGAATTGTGAGCCAAAGTAAACATTGTTTTTATTTTTAATAACTTACCCTGTCTGTGGTAACTGTGTTATTGGCAACAGACGTGGACTGAGACAGGTGATAGGGGCTCAGTTTTGCCTGTATTTAAAATTAATGGATAAGAAATATCCTGAGTTTGAAATGTTTGGTTAAATTTAATTTTGTAAAACTGCACAGTTGAAAGGAAAAAATGTGTGGGACAATTTGATCCCTGGGTCTCCAGTTTTGACTTCTGCAAAGTAGTTGTAACTCTAGCACTTTACATGAGACTGAACCAGAGAAATTGAACAAAATAATCTTAGTGTGGTGGGCAGGGTTCTAAAGATAGTCCCCCAAGATTCCTGTCCCCTGGTTATTCAATCAAACACTGATCCAGGAGCAGCCCAGAAAGGGATTTGCAGATCTAAGTGGAGTCACAAATCAATTATTGAGTTTAAGATACAGAGATTACAGCTGGGTATGTTGGCACATGTCTGTAGTCCCAGCACTTGAGAGGCTGAGGCAGGAAGATCATGAATTCCAGCCTGGGAATTCTCTAAAAAGATATGAAGATATGAAGATAGTCCAGATGAACTTGATCCAACTAAAGGAGGCTGTGAAGCAGAGTTTCCCCTGTCTTGGCTGAAGGACCAATTAAAGAGATCAGAGGCCTGAAGAGGAGTTAATGTGTCATTGTTGGCTTGAAAACAGAGGCAACCACATTCCAATGAGCACAAGAGAGATTACAAGGAGTAGAAGATGAGAGCAGGCAGCCAACAAGAAGCAAAGATCCTTAGCTCTTACACTACAAGGAAATGAATATGTCAACTGTTAGTTCCAAATGGAGAGAGATCACACCATCACACTAGGCCATATGTGAAAAGACAGGCTTTCATTACAAGCAGCTCAGTGAAGGTAGGCTGATCCTACTAAGAGCTGAAGCAGCCATTTGTCTAGGGGGAGTTATTCTTATAGGATCCTTTGAGTACGGTGGAAGGGGATGGGTATGGGAGGAGGAAATAGCTTCTGCAAAAGGGGAACTGGGTAATGCAATCCTTCTGACTTCTTGCCTCAGACTTCTTGGCTCCTGGCAGTTTTTCTTCTCCAGCACTGCTGCTCAAGATGTTTCTCTTTCTGAGATGGGTGAGTCATGTAGTTGCTCTTAAGGGTTGCTTATCTGCAGATAACAGGCCATGGGGGTTGGGACCTTATGTTCCCATCTTTTTATTATATATGTATAGAAGGGGCTGGAGTTTAGCTCAGTTGGTAGAGTGCTGCTCTGCACTCTCTGAGGACCCAGGCTTGATCTCCAGCACCACAAAAATGATACACTCTCAAAGCAATCCTGAAACAATCAGTCAATGAAAACTCTCTGAGGATCACTATGAGTTGGACCTGGTTTAATGGCACCTAACAACAACAAACAATATGTATAGAAGGGAAGAAGAAGAAGAGAGGGGCATTATTTCTCTTTTTCTACTTCCTGTGTGGCAATGGGGGCATTGTGGACAATCTAATAAGGAAAAATGATAAGGGATCACTTTGGGGGAGGGTGCAATACTCTCTAGCTTGTAGTAGAAGATATTGCCCCACAGTTGAATTGACCATGGCCTGTATACGGTCGTGTAGGAAATGAGAAACAAATTGGATTAGGCAAGGACCAAACATTAAAGCCAGTAGGAGAAATTATTAAGGGTCCCAAAAAGGAGAGAAGCCAGGATATCCAAGGTAGCTGAAGAAAACAAGATCCCCAAGAATCTGACAACTGTTTGTTTATATTTGAGGCCTTTTCTAGGAGGATTTTTGCTCCTTCTTGGACTGTTCCTGACTTATTAGCATTGTTGTTGTTGTTGTTGTTGTTGTTGTTGTCAGGTACCATTGAGTCATGTCTGACTCATAGCAACCCTCATAGGGTTTTCAATGGCTGATTGTTTTGGAATTGCCTTGGGAGTGGATTGCCACGTCCTTCTTCCATTTTTGTGGTGCTGGGAATTGAACCCAGGACTTCAGAGACTGCAGAGCAGTGTTCTACCAACTGAGGTAAACCCCTACCCTGTTTTCATAGACATAGCATTTTTATCCTAGGACCAAGCAGATACCTCCTTTTTCAGCGATGAAGAGATATCCTCACTGATTTTAGAGGAATTTTCCCGCAGATGAGTCTATCTGATCTTGTAGGACATTGAGCTCTTGGGAAATATTTTATAAGCTTTCTTCCAGTTGTCAGGACAGGTACCTCTAACACTTTATAGATGTTGTAAGCCCATTGATTCCTGTCCTTGCACTGAGAGCAATTCCCAGGTTTTTTGGTGTAGGAGTAACAGCCAAGGGTTTGTAGCCTTATAGAGGCTGACAGAAATACTGAAAATGATTGGTTATTAGGGACTACTTGGATGTCTGGAGTAAGGAAAATTAGGATACAAATCCCTCTCCAGTTGGTAGGAAGACAAAGATACATGTTTGTTCCACAAAGAAAGAAGATGCCTTGATTATTTAGGGAGAAATTGTTATCAATAGAAAAGAGTAAACTTAGTCAATTCTTTTCAGCTTCCCATATAGAAAGGGTTCCACTTGAGGTAGCCCCAGTTAGGGGTTGAAACTTCTTAAAGGTACAGGATATTTCCTGGGTGACTTATGGTTCAAAAATGTGACTGTCGATTTTTCGTCATTTTGCAGAGGGCAGATAGGATCCTGGAGACTCAGAGAGGACTTAGCGCACACATCCATGGGGGCCTGGATCCAACACAGAGTGCAACCTTGGCATCACACCATCACCCTGCCCATGGGACACAGGCTGCAAGCTCCAGGTGAGTCAGTTTGAGGTGGCACACAGCATCACCATCCCTAGGAGTGCACGCTGCACAGCCGGAGTTGCTGGGCTGGTGTAGGACCCTCACGCAGGAGTAGGGCATCAGATCCACGAGAGTCGATATGTGAGGGTCCAGGGAGTGAACGCAGAGGAGCCTGGGGAATGGGCGCCAGTAGAGCAGGACCAGAGCCAAGGTGCAGCTCCCTCCCTCCTGTTGTGGCAGGGCAGTTGTGCGGATGCAATTTTCACAGACATACGGGCACACATGCACCTGGATCACAGACACACCAGACGTGATTCTATGTCATCCCACTGCACTGTGGAATACGCTGAGGTCTGTGGAGATGACTGAGTCCCACACAGGCAGAGCGTAGCCCAGTGCACAGCAGTGCAATTTACCCTAGAGCAGTTTCAAGCCCAACTGCCATTCATGGCCAGACTTGTTACAGATTCCCCCCAGGGTGGTTGGATATCATCCCACCAGCTGCAGGGGAGGAGTGTTGAGAACACAACAGGATCCCAAGTGGACTCCCAAGTGGACGGAAAGCACTGCAATAAAGATCCACAATAGCTGCCATATTCCCTCCATGCTGTAGGCTTTGGGGCAGAGATCTCTGATTTGGGGAATTGGCGCCCAAACTAGGTGGGACAGGGAGAACTCTAGGGAGGACCCCACAGGTTCCACTGCTTTTCTACTAATACAAAGGACACAGAACATTTCGAGGGACAGATTCTATGGGCACTCAGTGTCCTGCTTAAACCTGGGGCATTGCGGGGCTACCCGCCATGCCCACTAGACAGAGGGAAGCTGTGCAGAAACACCGCCCCTAATGCAGCCTGCTTCCTTGGATTGTGTGAAAACACTGCCACCCTGTGTTCTGCAGTGTTCACTTCATCCTTACTGTCTCTACAGTTCAGATTCCACTTGTGAGAACATACAAGTAAACGTTTTTGTGTGTTGGGGAAGAATGTATGCACATGTTTTTTTTCTTCTTCTTTCTTTATCTTTCTTTTTTTATTCCCTTCCTTTTTTCTATTCTCCTTCTCTTTTTCTTATGCTGTATATGTGTTTTTGTTTTAGTCAATTATTTTATCCATAAAATTTAACCTTAATTTTGATTTTGACTTTAATTTCTATTAGTCTCTGTTCTCTATCTCCTCTCTCCCCCTCTTCTGGATCCTCCCCCTCTTCATCCCCCAGAAGAGAAACAGAATCTATTCCCTCCCTAGCCCCCAGCCTTTTTGGAATAGGGCTGGTGAACTAGAGTAAGAGCCCCACAGAATAATAACCGAGGAACTACGGGGCTTAGGAGTGCAAATTAAGCACAGAGATTCAGCACCACACAATCTCAAAGGAATAACAGAGGGAAAAGTTGTGCATACTCAGGAGAGATGAATCCTATTTCCCAGACCATATTATGGGCAAACAAAGTAAACCTATAAGAAACACAAAGGGGCAGGATGGATCTGAAGACCCCACAGACCAATGCCCCCCAATAAATTCCTCCAATGAATCTCAAATCTTAGACGTCTCTGAATTGGAATTCAGAGTTATGGTTATAAATATGCTAAGATAAATCAAAACAAATACCACCAGCACCCTTGAAATCCTTGAAAAGAAGGTATCTCACCTGGAGTCTGTTCTATCTTCCCAGCTAGAAATGATTAGGAAAAATCAAGCAACGATCATTGAAATGCAAACAAAAATAAATTGAATTCTGCAAAAGAATCCTTTTAATTGAGACTGGATGAATCTGAACTGAGGATCTCCAATTCTGAAGATGCCATTCACGAATTTAAATCCATACAGTCAGAAATGGAAACAACGATAAAGGAATTTAAAAAAAATATATTTCCAGGAAACCTCAGACAGAATGGGAAAATGAAACTTAAGAATTCAGGGTGTCCCCAAAGGAGAGGAAAGACCCAACAGAGGTCTGGAAAATCTAGTATATGATATCCTCAAGGAAAACTTCCCAGAGATAATCCAGGATATGGATACATACACAACTGAAACATTTAGGACCCCACCCAGAGCAGACCAAAATAGGTCATCCCCAAGACATATTATAGCTCGAATGCTTTCATTAGAAATCAAGGAGGCTATCCTGTAAGCAGCAAGGCAGAAATCCCTTATTATTTATGAAACAAAACCTATTAAAATTACTACAGACTTCTCCATATCAACATTGAAAGCTAGAAAGGCATAGTCACAGCTGATTCACATTCTAAAAAAAATAATCTCCAGCCAAGATTACTATATCCAGCAAAATTATCTTTGAAAATACAAGAGGAATATAAGACATTTAATGATATTGATGCATTTAAATGATTTGCAACCACCAAACCAGCCCTGTAGAGGAGTGGAAATCAATTACCACATCCAGGAGAGATAAGACAACCCTATATACGAAACCAAAGACTTGGTTAACTGAGATGAGTACAACCCAAGAAAGGAACAAAGCAACCATGGTTCATAAACCAGTAAGATGTGATGATTGGATGCATAAAAATAAATACTACTCAATAATCACTATTAACGTAAATGGTCTTAACTCACCAATTAAGAGACAGAGACTGGCTAATTAGATGAAGAAACATAAACCTTCAATATGTAGTATCCAAGAAACTCATCTAACTCACAAATACTTCAATAGACTGAGAGTTAAGGGCTGGAAAACAGTATACCAAGCAGGGGGGAAACAAAAAAAATAAGCAGGCATTGCAATTCTAATATCAGATAGATTAAATTTCAATTCAAAACTAATTAGAAGAGAGACAAAGAAGGACACTACATTTTAGTGAAAGGAACAATCAATCAGGAACCAATAATGCTTCTAAATATTTACACCCCAAACACTGGGGCACCTAGCTTTGTAAGATAAACTTTATGGAATATAAAGAACTTTATTGGACCAGAAATAATAATAATGGGACACTTCAATACCCCACTTTTGTCAAGAGACAGGTCATCAAAATGAAAAATCAACAGAGAAATGTTGAATCTAATCTCCACCCTAAATGAGTTGGATCTCACAGATATATACAGAATATTTCATCCACATGATGAGGAATGCACATTCTTCTCAGCCCAACATGGAATGTTTTCTAAGATAGATCATATGCTAGTCCATAAGAACTCCCTCAACAATATAAAAAAGTAGAAATTATCTCCTGTTCCTTATCAGACCATGTTGGGATAAAACTGAAGCTCAAGAGCAAGAATAATTCCAGAAACTTTACCAACTCATGGAGACTAAACAATACACTGCTGAATGACCAATGGGTTGTTGATGAAATCAAAATGAAATTTAAAAATTCCTGCAATCAAATGACAATGAAAATACATCCTACCAAAACACATGGAATACAGAAAAGGCAGTTTTAAGAGGGAAGTTTATAGCATTAAGTGCCTTCATCAATAAGGTAGAGAGGGGCCAAATAAATGACTTAATGATGCATCTTAGAACACTAGAAATCCAACAACAAATCAATCCTAAAAAGAGCGTCCAAAAAGAAATTACAAAAATAAAGGGAGAAATATCTCAATTAGAATCCAAAGAGATAATTCAAAAAATTAATAAGACTAAAAGCTGGTTGTTTGAAAAGATTAAGAAAACAGACACTCCTGTGGCCAATATCATCAAAAAGAAGAAGGAAAAAACTAACATGGTACAGATTATGAAAGAAAACGGGTCCATAACCACCAACTGTAATGAAATACGGAAAATCGTCAGGGGTTACTATGAGAGATAGTATCCCCCAAAATATGAAAATGCAGAAGAAATGGATAAATTTATTAACACATATGATGTACCAAAGCTAAACCCAGAAGACATAACTGACCTAAACAGCCTATTGCATATATGGAAATAGAAAAGGTAATAAAAAGTCTCCCAACAAAGAAGAGCCAAGGTACTGATGGGTTCACAGTAAAATTTTACCAAACTTCTAAAGAAGACATAATACCTGTCTTCCTCAAATTATCCCAAAAAGTAGAAAAGGAGGGAACACTCCTAAATTCATTCTACAAAGCTACCATCATCCTGATACCTAAACCAGGAAAAGATTCATCTAAGATAGAGAATTATAGACCCATCTCCTTTATGAATCTAGGTGCAAAAATATTTAATAAAATTCTGGCAAACAGAATCCAGCAGCATATTAAAAAGATTATTCACCATGACCAAATAGGATTTACACCACAGATGCAAGGCTGGATCAACATATGGAAATCAGTTAATGTAATCCAACATATCAAGAAACTGGCAAACAAAAACTACATGATCATCTAATCTGATGCTGAAAAGGCCTTCGACAAAGTACAACACCTTTTCATGATAAAAATGCTGGAGAAGATAGGTATAACAGGTAAATACCTTAATGTCATAAAAGCCATCTATGACAAAGCTACAGCCAACATTATATTAAGTGGAGAAAAACTAAAACCATTTCCTCTTAGATCCAGACCAAGGCAAGGATGTCCACTCTCTCCTATTCTATTTAACATAGTAATTAAGGTCCTCGCCAGGGCAATCAGACAAGAGAGAGAAAGCAAAGGGATACAGATTGGCAAGGAAGAGGTCAACATACCCTTATTTGCAGATGATATGATTCTTTACCTGAAAGACCCCAAAACCTCAACAAGAAAACTGTTAGAACTAATCAACTCCTTCAGCAAAGTGGCAGGATAGAAAATCAACACACAAAAATCAATAGCTTTTCTTTACATCAACTGCAAACAGGAAGACAAGGAAATTTCAGAAAAAATACCTTTCACACACAATAGCCCACCAGAAAATTAAATACCTTGGAATCAATCTAACCAAAGACCCTTCAGATCTCTGGATTGAAAATTTCAAAACATTAAAGAAAGAAATAGCAGAGGACACTGAAAAATGGAAAGATCTTCCTTGCTCCTGGATAGGGAGAATTAATATAGTAAAAATGGCTATCCTACCAAAAACAATCTATAGATTTAATGCAATCTCCATTAAAATTCCACTGACTGACTTTACAGAAATAGAAAAAATGATCCAAAAATTCATATGGAACCACAAAAGACCACCTATAGCCAAAACACTCTTAAGCTGCAAAACTAACACAGGTGGAATCACAATCCCTGACATCAAGTTATACTATAGGGCAGTGGTACCAAAAACAGCTGATACTGGCACAAAAATAGGCCTGAAGACATCTGGAACAGAATAGAAGACCCAGAAATACCTCAACACACCTTTAGCCACCTTATTTTCAACAAAGGAGCAAAGCAAGTAAACTGGAAAAAGGATAGACTTTTGAACAAATGGTGCTGGGAAACATGGACATCCGCATATAGAAAAATGAAAACCAACCCACATCTCTCAATATGCATGAGAGTTAAGTCAAAATGGATAAGAGATCTCAACATAAAACCAGAAACTTTAAAACTTTTAGAAGACAAGATAGGCAATACACTCCATCATATAGGCATAGGAAAGTATTTCTTTAATAGGACACCAATTGCTCAAGAAATTGCAAGAAGAATAGATAAATGGGATTACATGAAATTAAAAAGCTTCTGCACAGCAAAAGAAACAATTAACAGAGTCAAGGAAACCCCCACTGAATGGGAATAAATTTTCACATCCTATATATCAGACAAAGGTCTAATTACCAGAATTTATAAAGAACTCAAGAAAGAAATTCCCAAGAAAACAACCCAATACACAAATGGGCAAAGGAACTGAATAGACAGTTCTCAAAGAAGAGGTCTATACAGCCATGAGACACATGAAAAAATGCTCAATATCCCTAGCCATTAGGGAAATGCAAATTAAAACAACTCTGAGATTTCACCTTATACCAGTAAGAATGGCCAAGATCAATAAAACAAATAACAAAAAATGCTGGTGAGGTTGCGGAGAAAAGGGAACACTCTTACTTTTTTGGTGGAGCTGTAAATTAGTCCAACCACTGTGGAAATCAATATGCATGTATCTTAAAAAACTAAAAATGGGTCTACCATATGACCCAGCTATAACACTATTGGTAATTTACCCAAAGGGAGATGGGTCGTCATACCACAGAGACACCTGCATCTCCATGTTCAATGCAGCACTTTTCACAATAGCAAGATATGGAATCAACCAAAGTGCCCTTCAACAGAAGAATGGATAAAAAAACTATGGTACATTTACACAATGGAATACTACTCAGCAATCAAAAAAATGAAATAAGGCCATTTACAGCAAAATGGGTAGAATTGGAGAAAATTATTTTAAGTGAACAAACACAAGCTCAGCAAGAGAAATACCACATGTTCTCACTCATATGTGGGAGCTGAATCAAAATTATAGAAGGAAAAAATCCTATACAAAGTTCAGATCATAATAAGAGAAAAATTAAGCTAAGAATGGTATTATTATAGATGGTCTAGAAAATGCATGTAATAGTTCTGACAATGTAAAAAGAAAGTTCACTACAGAAAAAGTTTCTATCTTAAACAGAACTGGAACCCAAGGATATATAGTAAAATGTTACCGCAAAAAGACAAGTAAATGGAAGAGAAGTCTTTGATGTGGGGGTGGGATGGGGGAAGGAAGTGCACAAGAGGGTAAGGGGGAACTTATCTGTAGGATGTACAACAAAATGCATATATGGAAATGTCACAATGAAAAGCATGTCAGAATGAATCATATTAAGGTGTACATTAAAAATTTCCAATAAAAAAATAATAGCAAATGAAAAAAATATATATGACTGTCAATGCCCACAATACAAATTCCCAACTGGCGAAGAGGTCCCTAAAATTCAGAGAGGGCAGAGTTGGTAGCTTCAGTATCAATAAGGAAAGAAATTGACCTTCCTGCCACCGTCAGGGCTACCTGCAGCTTGTTGAGGTGTCCAGGCCTGGGCAGCCTCAGTCTTCAGTGGTGAGACCCAGGAGATGGAAAGAGTCATGGCCACTCCCCAACTGTGCCTGCAGATCAGATGGGGACTGGCCCTGTACAGCCTGTCCACGGTCCAACTTTCAATGGGGTCCCAAACAGATAGGACATAGCTTTGGAGGTGGCTTGGGATGAGGGCACTGCTTTGCCCAGTGACCAGTCAGGCCGCATTTGAAACACGATCCTGGATGTTTGCATTGTGAGCCCTTCTGTTGCCCCTGGGTCGGGGCTTGGACTGGAGAGCACTTGGTGGGGCTCCTGATGACAGAGGTGGCATGTGGAGTTCGGAGGCTCTCTGTTGTTTTCTGCATCATTGTGATTATTAACAACCCTACAGGCCAGGTCTAGAAGTCCTTGTTTTGTGGCCTGAGTGTCATTTTCTAGTTTTTGAAGCTAATGTTTAATATTGGAACAGACTGAGATATACATTTAAGATTAAGGACTAGAATCTGACATTTTAGAGTGAAGGTTTGGAAGAAGTAGAGGGGGTTAAGAGAGAGAAGGTGTTAGAGCCAAAATGATTACCAGATTGGGTACAGGATGGCATAAGAGGGGAGGGCTGGGTTACAGAGCGAGGGTAGGGTGGAGACTGGGGTACCAGGTGGGGGTCAGTTGATCTGGGAGAGGAGCTGGAGCAGGAGGAGCTAGAACTATAGGAGGAAGATGATCAGCAGGAGGAAAAAGAGCGAGTACCACTATCATTATTAGAAATTGAAGGTTTCTGGTAGCAAAGGTAAATTTGAGAGACAGAGCAAGGGTCACAAAGGTCTGGACATGTCCTGAGTGTGAAAAAAGGCCTGGACATAAGGGATTTCAGCCCCCCCCCCCTTTTTTTTTTCAGTTTTCTGCAGTAAATATCTAAGTTTGTCAAAATATTGAGATCAAAGTTCCCTTTCTGGGGCCATTGGGATTCATTATCCAATATATATTGGGGTCAGGCAGTATTACAACAAAAATAAGGCATTTAGATCTCAAATCCTGGGCCAGGCCCAAATCTGAAGTTTCTTTAGGAGAGAGCCAAGTGATGTATTCCACAAGATAGATGATTGAGAATTACCCATAATGGGAAGCTTGCTACTTCTCTAACTCATCCTCAGTACCTGGTGCCTGAAGAAGGGCATCCCCTACTTGAGGAAGAGGAAATATAGAAGATTCACCACAGTAGGTGTCCCGAAGTGGGGCTCGTCACAGTCAGGCGTCCCAGAGCAGGGCAGGTCCTGAGAGGCAAAGCCTGGCTAAACCTCAGTGAGAGAGCACTCTGACCAGTACCGGATTTCAGAGCGGATCTGATCCTGGCTTATGGAGTGTCCCGGAATGGAATGAAAGAGAAGGAGAAGAAATGAACTTGGCTCAATGGGAAAAGAGTATAAATTTATTGGGCTTAGCTGATTCAAGTGAGGAAGGGTGAAGTCGCAGTATTTGGTGAGATGAGATCTCAATCAATCCAGTCCTAGATCTGTGGCCACTGCCTACAATCTCCTGGGTTTCAGCACTATGTTAGGTCCAAGCAGAGAGAAATGACACCATCACACTAGACTGTATGTGAAACAAAAGGCTTTTATCATAAGCACTTCAGTGAAGGCAGGCTGGTCCTACTAAAAGCTGAAGCAGCCACCAGCAGAGGGGGAGTTATTATTATAGGATCCTTTGGGTATGGGCAGACAGGTATAGGAGGAGAAAGTAGCTTCTGCAAAGGAGTAACTGGCTGATGCAATCCTGCTGACTTCTTGCCTCAGACTTCTTGGCGCCTGGCAGTTTTCTCCTTGGGCATGGCTGCTCTAGATGTTTCTCTTTCTGAGGTGAGTGATCATTTAGTTGCTCTAGATTGTTCCTCTTTCTGAGTTGGGTAGGTCATCTAATTGCTGTTAAGGGTTATTTATCTGTGGGTAACAGGCCATGGGGGTTGGGACCTTACATCGACCACTTACATGTGCCTAGGAGAAGATCCTTCCCTAGTTAAGGATTTGGATAAGAATGTACACAATACAGTGCTATGATTGCAGACTTATGAAATCCAAGCAGAGAATACAGGTAAACTGTGCCTGGACTTCTGATTTATAGAAACCATGAGATAATAAATATGTGTTGTTTTAAGCCACTAACTTTGTTGCAATAAGTTATACAGCAATAGAAAATAAATACACTGAACAATGAAGCATTGTTGATTGAGATTCCAGTCTACATTTTTCAAAACAAAAACTAATTACAATTCCTACTACCATAGCAGTATGGCAGGTTAGGTAACCATTTACCTTGCTGTTGAAAATAACAAAATCTCTTGAATATTTAAAACAATTCTTACCATTATCAAGGGGAGACATGGAGAACAATGAATTCCTAGGTAAGGAATTCATGCAGACTGATGAGGACAGGAATGCAAATCTGTAAGCAGAATTCTACTGACTTGACTTTGCTCCTGATGATTCCAACAGGAACTCTCCTAACCCACCCAATTATGTTGGTGCCTGTTCAGTATAAGAGTTGAATCACAAATAAACTAACATCTTTCCTCTCCCCAGCCCCCATGCCTGCTCCAGCCCCCATCAGGAGCCTTAGAGGAAAAATGACTGGGCTGATTCTACTGCTCAGAGGGTGGAGAAAAATTGAATCTAAAATGTGAAGTGAAACTCCAACCTTCAACCAGATCTACAGCCAAAATTCACCTACCTGTGTTGTTCAGAATATGTAGCAGCCCAGAATTTCATTTGCAGAGTCCTAGATTGGCAGCTGCCAACTGTCGGTAGAAGCAAATACAATTTGTTTCGGGAGGAACCCATTTTTACCTCAGACCTCAAAAAGAATTCCCACAAGTAAAATTTCCAAGGAACAGCAACGAAAAAGAAAATTTAAAAAGGACAAGGGGACTGAGGGTGTGGTTCAGTGGTACAGTGGTTGCCTAGCATGCAGGAAGCCCTGGTTTCTATTCCTGTTGTTGTTGTTGTTAGGTGCTGTCGAGTCGGTATCCGACTCATAGCGACCCTCTGTACAACAGGGGAAACACTATTGTCAGTGCTTCTGTGCTGTTCATAGGGTTTTCAATGGCAGATTGATTTTTGGGAGGGGGTTGCCAGGTCCTTCTCCCAAGCCTACAGCTTCTGGTGTTCCCAGGCGGTCTCCCATCCAGGTACTAACCAGGCCCGACCCTGCTTA
>VMDO01031644.1:0-19879 GCA_007922755.1 Pedetes capensis
AAAAAAAAAAAAAAAAAAAAAAAAAAAGACAATGTCAGTATTGTATCTTACATGGAATATTGTTTCCTTGTCCTAACTAGCATATTAACACATGAAAAGAAATTTGTATAGGTCAAAAAGGAAGAAACAGTGCTACAAATGTGGATCAATGATATAAAGTGCTTGCCTATCATGCATGAGGCCCTAAGTTCAATGTCCAGTAGTGGGAGGAAAAAGAGGTAGTAGAGGAGGAAGAGGACAAAATGGAGGAGGAAGAGGAGAAGGAAAAAGCCAAAGAAGAAGAGGAAGAGGAAAAGGAGGGGAAGAGAAGGAGAGGAAGAAGGAAGGAACAAGTTGCTCTTATTAAAAAATGATGGGATTGTCACCTTTAGGATTTTCTATGTGAAAGAATCCACTAAATATCAAACATAATCAAAGAATTTAATAAAATATCTAGATACAAGATAAATATACAAAAAACCAAACGTATGCTACATCTTAGTTAGAAAATGTAATTTTTAATTTTTTTTTTTTTTATGGTGCTGGAGACTGAACACAGGGCCTTGTGCATATTTTGCAAGCACTCTGCCACTGAGCTGTACCTCCAGCCCCTTTTTTATTTTTTATCTTGAGACATGGTCTCACTAAAGTACACAGGCTGCCTCTGGCCTCAAACATGTGATCCTCCTGCTTCAACCTCCTGAGTCACTGGGATTATAGGTGTGAGCAACTGCACCCAGCAGAAAATGTAATTTTTATAAAGATACCCAGAAAAATACATAAGTGATTCATAAACATATGACAATATACTCAAGATAAGCAAAATGCAGATTGAAATTGCATGAAATATCTCTTATCAGACTGATAAAAGTTCAAACCCATGACAACACATTGGTAGGGTAACAGTGAGGATATAGGCACTTTTACACATTGTTGATGAGATTATGTTAGGTTAGGTGCCATTCAGTAGAGTCCGGCTCATAGAGACCCTATGTACCACAGAATGAAACATTCCCCAACATTGTGCTATGCCCATCACTATGTAAGTGCTTCTTCGCTATTCATAGGGTTTTCAATGACTGATTGTTTCAGGATTGTTCCAAGAGTTGGCTGCCAAGTCCTTCTTCCATGGTAAGATTACAGTATAGGAGAATTCTTCTGAAGACTTTTTAGGCATTATCTTACAAAACTAAATACACATGTATCCTTGGACTCGACTCCCTCCTTTCCAGAGATGTATTAGTTAGCTTTCTGTCACTATAACAAACTACCTGAGATACAAACTTACAAAGAGAAAAAAATCTATTTTGACTCTTGACTTTAAAGTTTGCAGGTCATGACTTGGTAGACCCATTGATTTTAGCACTCTGGTGAGAGGTGATAGATGGCAATGTCAGGAACCATGTGGCAGAGCAAATCTACTCACCTCATGGCCGGGAAGCAAAAGGGATCAAGAAAGAGACTAGGGCATCACACTCCCCTTTGAGAGCATAATCTCAATGACATAAAGACCTCCCACTAGGCCCTACCTCATAAAGGTTCCACAACCTCCCAACAGTACCACCCTGGGGACTAAACCTTTAACACATGGGTCTTTGAGAAATATTTATGGTCCAAACTATAGCCAATGGATTTACCTGAAATAGATATGTCCACAAACATTAAGTGACATATACAGGTTATTCACTGAGGAATTACTTATAATAGCAAAATACTGAAAACATGGTTGGATAGACTATGATATATATATATAACTGAGAAAAAAGAATAAGGAAGATCTCTAAAGACTGACATAGAATGATTAGTAGGATACTTTGTTATGTGTCAATGAGTACTTAGGATGCTACTTTAGTATAAGAAAATAAAGAAATATTTGCTTAGTTTTCTAAAAAAGAAACATAAAAAGGATAACCCATGTATAATAATTATTACTATGTTAATCTGAAAGGCCTGCCAGAACAAAATGCTACAGACTGAGTGGCTTGAAGAACAAAAATTTATTTTCTCGTGGTTCTGAAGGATAAAAGTTCAAGATCAAGGCAGTCCAAATGATGGTTTCTGAGGAGGCCTCTCTTCTTGGCATGTAGATGGCTGCCTTCTCATTGTATACTCACATGACTTTTTCTCAGAGTTGGCATGGAGCAGGGGGGTAATATTCTGATATCTCTTACTATTATAAGGACTTTAGTCCTATAAAAAGCCCCACTCATATGACCTCATTTAACCTTACTTGCTTCTTTAAAAATCCCATCTGCAAATAGAGTTGAATTGTGAGATAAGATATCACCATATGAATTTGAGGGGAATGAAATTTCAGTCCCATAACAGCTACAAGGAGACAGTGGAATGGACAGAAATAGTAATGAGATTTCTCTGAGCTCATTTTTTGTCAAGTTATCAATTTTGAATCACATAAATTATATTCTGTTTATTTGTTTGCTTGAGACAGAATCTTGCTATATAGCTCAGACTGGCCTGGAACCCACTATATAACCCAGGCTGGCCTCAAACTTGTACTCCTCCTGTCTCAGCCTCTAGAGTGCTCAGATTACAGGCATGTGCCACCATGCTTGATTTTATTTATATATATTTAAGAACTTAATTCAAAAGATATAAACCAAAAGAACCTAATTATATCAGATTAATAACATAATCACACTGGAAAAGTTCATACAGTACTCATGAGGCTGAAGCAGGAGGATCATAAGTTCAAGGCTAGCCTGGACTACATAGCCAGACCCTGTCCCCCCCAAAATTTTTTATGTCAGGTGCAGTGGCATATATCTGTAATCCCAGTGATATGGGAGGCAGAGACAGGAGGATCTTGAGTTTGAGGCCAGAGCCAGCCTGAACAACTTAGTAAGACACTGCCTCAAAATACAAAGACTAAAAACGGGCAGGCGTGTAACTCAGTGGTAGAACACTCATATAGCATATACCAGTCCCTGGGTTCAAGCTCCTAGAACTGCAAAAAAATAAAATAAAATAAAAATATTTAATCCAAGTCAGTTTAGAACATAGTATTCTAAATGTGCATCCTTAATGGCCTAAAAATTAAAAAGAAATCTTGTGTTTTTCCTTTTTATGTGTTTATTAAAAAGCAACACAGAACAAATTGCTGTAGCTAATATTTAAAAGGACTGAAATTTTTCAAAGAATGAGTTTTTATAAACAATTCTGCAATGAAAAGGAAACAATATCTTCATACAACAAATTATATTAAACATGACTTTAGATGAGGACAAAAAAAGAACAGCAAAAAAAGACAACTATAGACCAGTTTCTCTGGAGAACACAGATGCAAAAATTCTCAATAAAATACTTGAAAGTCCACTTTAACTAACAACACATCAAAAAGATCTTATACTATGAACAAGTTGGCTTCATTCCAGGGGTGTTAAGGATGGTTCAACATATGCAAGTCAATAAATGTAATGCAGCACATAAATAGATTTAAAAGATAGAAATCACATGATCATCTCAAAAGATGCAGAAAAGGTCTTTGAAAAAAGAAACATCCTTTCATGATAAAATCCCTGAATAAACTAAGAATGGAAGGAAGATAGTTCAACAAAATATAATGAAGACACTACATTAAAAAAAAAAAACCTATATCCAACATCAAACCAAATGGGGGAAAATTGAAAGTATTTCTCCTAAAATCAGGAATGAGACAAGGGAGTATACTCTCTCCACTCTTATTCAATATAGTAATTGAATTATTAGCCAGAGTAATAAAGCAAGAGAAGAAAATTTGAAATCCAAATAGGAAAAGAGAGAAGTCAAATTGTCCCTATTTACAGATGATATGATTCTATACTGAAAAGACTCTAAAGACTCCACCAGAAAATTTTTAGAGCTAATAAACACTTTCAGCAAAGTAACAGGATACAAAATCAACATACAAAAACCAGTACCATTCTATATACCAATAACAACCAGTCTGAGAAAGAAATCAGAAAAATAATCACATTCACAATAGCTTCAAAAAGAATAAAATACTAGGCCAAGTGCAGTGACACACACCTATTATTCCAGCAACTTGGGAGACTGAAGCAGGAGGACCACAAGTTGGAGACCCGAGGCAACATGTGTAATTTAGAGAGACCCTGTCTCAAAATAAAAAATAAACAAATGGGCTGGGGGTGCAGGTCAGTGGTAGAGGCCTTGCAATGTATGTGCAAGGCCCTGGGTTCAACTCCCAAAGACTGCAAAAAGAAATGAAATAAAATAAAATGTAATACAATGCAATACAATACAATACCTAGGAATAAACCTAAAAGAGGCAGACAGATAGAAGATCTCTATAATGAAAACTTTAAAATTCTGAAGAAAGAAATTGAAGAAGACACTAGAAGATGGAAAGACCTCCTATGTTCATGGATTGGCATAATTAATATTGTGAAAGTGGCTATATCATCTATAGTATTCTACAGAGTCAAGGCAGTCTCCATCAAAATTCCGATGATATTCTTCACAGAAATAGAAGAAATGAGCTGGGCGTAGTGGTACATGCCTGTAATCCCAGAAGCTGGGGAGGTAGAGGCAGAAGGATCGCAAGTTAGAGACCAGAGGCGGTCTGCGCAATTTAGCGAGACCCTGTCTCAAAAAAAAAAGAAAAAAAAAAGAGAAATAGGAGAAATGATTCTAAAATTCATATGGAAGCACATAAGACACCTAATGGCCAAGGAAATCCTTAGTAGAAAGAGCAGTGCAGGGGATATCACAATATCTCATTTCAAATTTTACTACAAAGCCATAGTAACAAAAATGGCATGGTACTGGTACAAAAACAGACACGTACACCAACAGAATAGAATACAAGACCTAAAAATAAACTCATGCAGCTACAGTCACCTGATTTTCAACAACCATGCCAAAAATATATATTGGAGAAAAGAGAATCTTTTCAATAAATAGTGCTGGGAAAACTGGATATTCACACTTTAAAAGAATGAAACTAGATCTCTCTCTCTCATCTTATACAAATATCAGTTCAATATGCATCAAGACCCTAATATAAGACCTGAAACTTTGAAACTGCTAGGTGAAACATGGGGAAAACATTTCAAGATATAAACCTGTACCTTTCTGAAAGGCAAGAACTTTCTGAAAAGGATTCCAATAGCTCAGGAAATAATAGCAAGGATTGACAAATGGTATTGCATATTAAAAAGCTTCTGCACTGAAAAGGAGATAATCAACAGTGAAGAGACACCCTACAGAATGGGAGAAATTCTTTGCCAGTTATACATCACACAGAGGATTAATATCTAGAATATACAAAGAACTCAAAGCCAAGCATGGTGGCACACACCTCTAATCCCAGCAACTCAGGAGTCTGAGGCAGACGGATCAAAAGTTCAAGGCCAGCCAGGTGTGGTAGCTCATGTCTGTAATCCTAGTGACTCTGGGGGCAGAGGCAGGAGGATTAAAAGTTCGAGATCAGTGGCTGCATACATAATTTAGCAAGACCCTGCCTCAAAATAAAAAGTAAAAAAGTGGGCTAGAGGTATAGCTCAGTGGTACAGCACTTACAAAGCATGCAAGCACGAGGCCCTGGGTTTAACCCTCCAGTACTGGAAAAAAAAAAAAAAAAGTTCAAAGCCAGAGACATCCTGCATAACCTTGAGATCCTGTATCAGGGGAAAAAAAAAAAAAAAAAAAAAAAAAAAAAAAAAAAAAAAAAAAAAAAAAAAAAAAAAAAAAAAAAAAAAGCCAGGCAGGATGGCACATACCTGTAATGCCAGCAAGTCAGGAAGCAGAGGCAGGAAGATCTCAAGTTAGGTCAGAAGCAGCCTGTGTAACATAGCAAGACCCTATGTCAAGATAAAAAATTTTAAAAGGCGCTGGAGGTGCAGCCCAGTGATAGAGCATCTATATAATATATGTGAGGCCCTGAGTTCAACCCCTAGTACCAAAAAATTAAAATTTAAATTAAAAAAAAAATAAGCTGGAGGTGCACCCAAGTGCTAGACCACTTGCAAAGTATGTGTAAGGCCCTGGGTTCAATCCCCAAGAACCACAAAAAAGAAAAAAAAACTAAAAAAATTAAACACCAAAAAAGCAAATTATCCAATCAAAAAATGGGCAAATAAAATGGAGCAGACAATTCTCAAAAGAAGAAATACAAATGGCCCGTAAACATGTGAAAAAATATTCACATCCTTAGCCATCAAGAAAATGCAAATCAAAACTACGTTGAGATTCCATTTTACCCCACGCAGAAATGGCTAATGTTAATAATAGAAACAACAGGAAATGCTGGGGATGCAGAGAGAAAGGAACATTTACACACTGTTAGTAGGAATGTGATTCGGGGAGTGTTTCATTCTTTTGCACAGAGGGTTGCTGTGAGCTGGAATCAGCTCAGCTGGAGGGTACCTACCAACAACAACTCTGGAGATCAGTATGCACTTTCCTCAAAACACTAAAAATAGCCTGGACATGGTGACTTTTGCCTGTAATCCCAGCATTCAGGAGGCTGAAGCAGGAGATTGCTGCAATTTCAAGGTCTGTGGGGGCTATGTGGGAGACCTTGTCTCAAAAAATAGCAAATAAATAAATAGATAAATAAAAACATCTCACTCCTCGGTATATATCCAAAGGAATCTGAGTCAACATATTCTAAAGATACCTGCTCATCCATGGTTTTTTTTGGCACACTCTGTATGCACAAATTTTACTAAGCCATAAAGAAGAATGATACTTATGTAATTTGCAGGAAAATTGGTGGAACTAGAAAACACCATTTTATTATATTTTATTTTATTTTATCTGGTTTGGTTTGTTTTTTTGGAATAGAGTCCTGCTTTGCAGCTGAGGCTGGCCTGGGGCTCACTACATAGCCCAAGGTAGCCTCAAACCCATGACAATCCTCCTGGTTCAGCCTCCCAAGTGCTGGTATTACAGGCATATGCCACCACGCTTGGCTAGAGACCACCATTTTAAGTGAAACAATGCAGACTAGAAAGATAAATATTGCATGTTTTCTTTCATATGTGGATGATAGATTATAATAATATATATTAAATATTTCAATAAACGTCATGAAAGTAGAAGGGGACTATTTGAAGGGAGAAAGGAAACTAGAAGGAACTAGAAGGAAAAGGAGGGGACAATAAGACAGGATAATGGGAGGAAGAAAGATAAACATCACATGTTTTCTCTTGCAGGCAGAATGTAGATTTAAATATATATATACACACATACATATACATATATAACATATATAACATATATATAATATATATACATATATGTATATATATGTACACATATATATGTGTGTGTGTGTGTGAGACATGCAAGCAGAAGAGGACCATTTGTGGGGATGAAGAGGATTAATGGGAGAGGGGGACATGAGAAGGTAATGGGCAGGTGAACAGGAGCGATGTACAATGATATGCATATATGGAAATGCCATAATGAAACCCATTAATTTGTACACTGACTAAAAATTACTACTAAAAATCATTTAAAAATTATAATCAGAAAATGCTAATATTAAATTCTTTCCAATGTTCACACACAAAAAAGCAACCTATACAATCTATAATAAAATGTTTCCTTGTACACATGCTTTGGGCACTCTGAAAATGTTAAAATTTCAAAAGTTTCTTCCCCCAAAAATAATACTTTCAGTAAAACATTTTAATATTTTATCTGACTATGCATTGATGCTTTTGTTGTTCCTGAAGTATTTATATTAGCAAAGTAATTTTTTTTTTTATTTTGAGGGAGGGTTTTACTAAATTGTGCAGACTTCAAACTTGAGACGCTCTTGCCTCAGGCTCCTAAATCACTGCAATTATAGTATGCACCATAATGCCCGGCTAACACTGTAATTTTTAATGTAAAATATGCATGTGGATAGAGATATTTAATTTCCTGAGTGACCATACAACAAACACAAGTAATGAAAAACCCCTAAAATTTTAGAATGAAATATTATGTGTAGACACACACACACACACACACACACACACACCAGCTTTTTTGTAGGGAGTGGTACTGAGGATTGAACCCAGGGCCTTGTGCATGCTAAAGCAAGTGCTCTACCACTAAGCTACATCCCTAACCCAGATATCATATCATGCTGTGTGTGTGTGTGTGTGTGTGTGTGTGTGTTTGGGGGGAGTCTATGTGTGTGTGTTGTTGGAGATTGAATCCAGGCCCTCGTGCATGCTAGACAAGTTCTCTACCACTGAGCTTTATCTTCAGCCCATTAGATTTATATTTGTATGCTCAATTAGGGTAAAACTCAAAAAGGCATATTGTACAATTTATGCTTAAATTCCTAAATTAAGCAATATGATTTATCTCCAAATATAATGATAAGCTTTTTCAAATAAAATGCAATGCAAAAGGGTAACAGATAATTAAAATATTTACTTTATCACACAATCTATAAAACTCACCCTTTATAAACTGTCTAAAATTATTAGGAATTGTGGCACTTTCTTCTGCATAAAACCCTTTCCTCCTCATAAAACTCTGAAGTGAAAGGTTATTAGTGAAATAAGAACTAGAACCACAATTCTCATTTCTGTATAGAACTGTAGCAATAGATTTTCAAAAATTTGTACAGAAAGCTGGTAACTTGTAAAGCTGCTCTATATAGGTTTTCAAAATATTTCCAGACCAACTTAGTCAAAGGAGCCAAAAATGGCCCTATAAAACAGTGTCCTAAGCTCAGTACATGGGCTGAGATTTAGCTCAGTTGGTAGAGCACCACTCTGCAGTCTCTGAGGTCCCAGGTTCAACTCCCAGCACCGCAAAAATGGGAGGCCATGGCAATCCACTCCCAAGGCAATCCTGAAAAAATCAACCACTGAAAACCCTATGAGGGTCACTATGAGTTAGACACAGCTTGATAGCACCTAACAACAACAACAAGCTCAGCACACCTGTAATACCAGCACTCCAGGAGGATAAGGCAGGAGTATTGACGAGTTCAGGGCCAATGTACATAGTGAATTCCAGGCCAGCTATGCAGTGACATCATGTTTCAAGGAAAAAAGAGAGGGGGGAACCTCCAATGTCTTTGTAACACTTATTAGTGTTGAGATAAGCATCATTGTCTCTTCTGTTGTCATAGTTGTGGCTCCAGCCATCATGATTCCTATCTTCATAGAAGAAATCATTTCTGTCTCCATGTAATGATAGTCAGACTCATGATTAGTGTAGTGCTATTCACAGCTATCATGTCTGTCTGCCAGGTAGGGTAAGAATTCTGTCTGACTTTATGCTATGATGATGATGCTATCTTAAAACCACTGGGAACTTGAAGGCTGGCTAAAAATATGATTGTGTGACTAACTGAACTAGTGGTGAAGATCCTGGCTGATCCACCTGTAGAGAATCAAACTTCCTACCATTGGACATCTGTCTCAAAATATTGCTCATCACAGCTTGTCTCTGATTATTTTCTGGAGCAGAGAACGATCTCTGAATTACCTATGATGGAGTTGTGTTATCCTGAATCCTTTCATATCTGCTGCTAGGACATGTGGAAGTAGGGCTTGAATTTCCAACATGATGCTTGGGAGGATGATAAATTATCATCCTGTGAGGCTTGACTACTTTCTGATCTAAACTGGATTTTTGATGAGCCTTCCAAAAAGTTTGATTACACTAAGTAGATTCATAGCATAAGGAGCAGATACTTCATGTTTGAAATTCACGAATGCAAACTGCTTTGGTTTACCATCCTTATTTTTTTGAAATTGTCTCTATTACTGGCACAGCCTGGTGGAACAGCTGGAACAGAAACTCCTCAGTTATATTAATTTCAACGCTACCTGCAAAGAGAGTGCTGTCAGGCTCCACCGACACCTCCCATCTCAGTGTCACCCCTCCCCACCTAGGCCTAAGGGAAGAAATTCTGAAATTTACTAAGAGTGCTCTTAGTGGTGGCATCAGAGGTTTCATGATTCTAAAACTATTTTGTCCTTATTGTAGAATACAGAAAATAAGTAAATGTATCGGTATCATTATGGGAGATAAGAAATTCACATAAGGAATTTGAGAAGGTGAAGATGAACACTGTAGTGTTGGACTTGGCTCACTTATCAGTGTAAATTCATCATGCCTTCCCACTTTTTTGTCCATTGAAAAAAGTAAGGAGTGCATCTAGCATTTAGCTCTTGGTTTCTAAATATTATTGCCTTCTAAAACAAGTAAACAAAGAAAACCTGAACTACTTGGAGAAATGATTGATGACTGACTCCAGGTCTTGGGGAGGTAATAAGTAATCTGAAGGGTAATATTCTGATATTATGTGAATATGTGATAAAAGAAGAACTACAAAGGAGAAAAATTACCTTCTCACTAGAGAAACCAGGCAGATACCACCTTAACCCAATAATTAAAACCTGCATCACCAATAATGGAAGGAGATCGCATCATATGCCTTCACGTCAGATGGTGTGGGAAGCACATAACATCACCAACCCAGAAATCTTTTTTTTTTTTTTTTTGTGGTACTTAAAGGTTGAACCTAGGGTCCCACACATATTCTACATGTGCTCTACCACTTGGTTGCACTCCCAGCCCATTTTTTATTTTTTGAGTCAGGGTCTTGCTAAGTTTCGCAGGCTGCTCTGGCCTCAAACTAGTCATCCTCCTGCCTCTGCCTCCCAAGTTGCTGGGACTACAGGCCTGCACCATCATGCCTAGCTACCAACTTAGAATTCTGGACCAAAAAGTTGTTTAACCTAAATCTAATCATGTGGATACACCCAGTCAAATCCATTGTCACGAACTCTGAAGGATCTGAGGTTTTACTATACTTGCAAAGTAACAACATAGCTCACCAGTTTCATGGATGCTGGCAGGAGATACAAGAATCCTGGATGAGAGACAAAGAACAGGTTATCACTCACAGCAGTAGCAGTAAAGCATCATCATTTTCTTGTGCCGGTTTCCTAAGCCCCACTTCCCACAGGGTGATAGAATGAGAGCCAGCCAGGTGATGCCTGTATGCATTGTGGATAAATTATAGAAGAATCCCAAACTTAGGGGGTCCAAACCATTTACAATGGACTCCAAAAAAAAAAATCCCTGACATTGTTTTGTTGTTGTTGTTGTTAGGTGCCGTCGAGTTGGTATCCAACTCATAGCAACCCTCTGTACAACAGGGGAAACACTATTGCCAGTGCTTCTCTGCTGTTCATAGGGTTTTCAATGGCAGATTGATTTTTGGGAGGGGGTTGCTAGGTCCTTCTCCCAAGCCTACAGCTTCTGGTGTTCCCAGGCGGTCTCCCATCCAGGTACTAACCAGGCCCGACCCTGCTTAGCTTCTAAGATCTGACAGGATCAGATGCCACAGGGCTATACCTGCAGGCTGACATTGTTTTAGAGAGGGGCATTACCCTTGTCATACTGAATCATAAAGAAATCCTTTCCCAAGAAAGACATTGTCTCTAGCCTCTAAGACTGTTAGTGCTGCTGCTCATAGCTATGAAGAAATAAAAGACTGTGGAGAACTATCTCTCTGTAGCCAATTTGTGGCAGGTTGTCTCACTCACGGGTTTTGATTTATTTTTTATTTTATTTATTTATTTATTTATTTATTTTGAGACAGGGTCTTGCTGTGCAGACAGGCTAGCCTTGACTCACCATCTTTTGGCCACAGCCTCTGGAGTGCTGGGATGTCAGGTATGCATCCGTATGCCCAGCCTAGCATTTCTTTGTCTGAGGTCTTTTTATTGCCTAAACTTGTGCCTAAGGAGGGGGAAATAACACCCTCCCAAGGTGCAACCCTCAGCCAGTGACTGATAAAAGTTAGTGCATAACTATCGTAGCTCCCTCATGCTCTAAAATGCATTATTTACACTAACCCTCTGGGTTCTCTAGCAGCATAAAGCGGTTTTCAGGGGTAACCAGCTCAATAACACACACTTGAATGTCTGTTTTCTTTCTGTCTCCTTTCCCTACTCTGCAACCAGTGTTTTTGGGGATCACCTCCCAAATAAGCTCCTTGTACTTGGGTTCTCTCTCAAGCCAACTTCTGGTAGAATCTCAAGACAATCTCCAAGTGGAAATGTCTGGTGTATGCAGATATGAATCTGGAATTCAAAGGTGAGGTTCAGGTAATTTGTGAGTCATCAGGAAAATGATAGTATTTGTTCTGATTACCTATTGCAGCAAGACAGATTGCCCTAAACCTTGGTAGCTGAAAACAACTATATTTTGTGGATTAGAAGTTTCACATGCCATCACCTGAGGTCACTCCATGGTATGCAGCTATAAGATGAGGTGATCTGAAGGATCTCACAGATCTTCACTTTCAGGTCTGGCACCTTGGAAAGGATGGTTGGGAGGATCAGAGGAGCTGGAACTGTTGACCATGGCACCTACATGTGCCTTCACAGTGCCACAGTGCCTTCAGCCTGACTTTTTAGGGGTCCCAGAAAAAATATTCCAAGAGGAAATAGAAGCTACTAGGATTTTGTTTGTTTGATTTGAGACAAGGTCCTGTTACCTAACCCAGGCTGGCCTTGAGCTTGCTATACTGCTGCCTTATGCTCCCTAGTGCTGGGATTACAGACACCCACCACCACACCCAGCTGTATTTTTATTTTGGTGTATTTGTTCATTTGTTGTTGTTTTGCACTGCCAGGGATCGAACCCACGGCCTTGCACATGCTAGGCAAACAGCTACCACTAAGCTACACTCCCTGTCCTTGGGTTTAATTAGTTAATTAATTAATTAATTTATGTATTTTGCAGTACTTGGGGGTTGAACCCAGGGCATCACACTTGCATGCTTTTCAGGTGCTACCACTGAGCTGCACCCTTGAGCTGCACCCCCAGCCCACTTTTTTACTTTTTAAAAATTTGAGACAGGGTCTTGCTAAATTATGCAGGCTGCCTCTAATCTTGAACTTATGATTTTCCTGCCTCTGTCTCCGAAGTGACAAGAATTACAGGCATGAGCCACTGCACCCGGCTGCTTTGGGGGTTTTTATTTTATTTTATTTTATTAATTAATTAATTAATTTTTTGTGGTACTGGTGGTTGAACCCAAGGCCTCACTTTTGCATGCTTTGTAAGTGCTGTACCACTGAGTTGCACACCCAGCCCATTTTTTTACTTTTTGAGACAGGGTTTAGCTAAATTATACAGACTGCCTCTGATCTGGAACTTTCAATCCTCCTGTCTCTGCCTCCCATGTTGCTGGGATTACAGGCATGCACCACTGTGCCTGGCTTGTTTATTTTTTGAGACAAGGTTTTGCCATCTAGCTCTGGCTAGCCATGAACTCACTATGTGGCCCCAGCTGGCCTCAAATTTGCAAACTTCCTGCTTCCATCCCCAAGTGCTAGGATTATAGGTGTTTGCCACCATGCCTGGCTGAGGCTATCTACTCTCCCACAGCATGCAAAACTCTAAAAAAGAATGAGAACAGCAAAGATATGACTGCGGGTAAAGAAGTCCAAGCACTGAAAACTCCAATATTTAGAAACCAGTGAGATAAAGAAGACCCAGTAACAGAGACTGCAAAATGAGAACTAAGAATTGACATTTGGATTAGAGATACCAGTGGGAATGAGGAGAGCAGTTTGTCGGAGTGGCTATGGTGAAAGTCAGATTGACTGGGGTTCAACAGAGAATGGGTTGGGTGGAAATATAGGTTGTGAGTACTAGCAATTACTTAGGGAATTTTTGCTATACGTAGGAGTAGAGAAATGTATCAGGAGCTGTCGGGAGAAATGAGGTCAGTATTATATTCCCATGGACTGCTCCCTTTGTCCATCAGACAGCATTCACTTCTAGTCACTTCTGGTTTAGAACCTGTAGGTGAGCTGGGTGCAGTGGCGCATATCTGGAATACCAGGGACTGAGGAGGTGGGGGTAGGAGAATTGTAAATTGGAGACCAGAGGCAGTGTAAGTAATTTAGTGAGACCCTGTCTCAAAAAAGTAAAAAAATGGGTTTAGGGTGCAGCTCAGTGGTATAGCAGTAGCAAAGCATACAAGCGCGAAGCCCTGGGTTCAACCTTGAGTACCGCAAAAAAAACCTTGTGGGTGAAAGAATAGTTTAATCCTTTATTATCTATATTTTATTTGCATAATAGGACAATAACTAAAATTTGATTTAAGTGTTTCTTAATTCATTCAATAATTAGCATGTATGTATGCATTTATTTATTTATTTTTGAGATAGGGTCTTACTATGTAGCTAAGGGGGCCTCAAACTTATGATCCTCCTACCTCAGCCTCCCAAGTGCTGGATTACAGGCATGCACCACCGTGTCCAGCTTTTAACCCAAAATGTCAGAGAGGAATATTATAACGGGGTTTTGATGATTGATTGATTGTTGTTGTTAGGTGCTATCCAGTTGGGTCTCGTTCATAGCTACACAAGTGCTCTACCGCTGAGTACTACTGAGCTATGACTCCACCCCTTTTCTATTATTTCACTACAGGGTCTTACTAAGTTGCTCAGGCTGGCCTTGAGCTCATTAGGTAGCCAGGCAGGCCTCAAATTTGTGATCTTCCTGCCTCAGCATCCTGAATAGCTAGCATTACAATTGTACACCACCATGCCCTGCTCAAGGGACATTTTTAGATTGAAACAATAGCACCAGGAGTCCGAGACCAGCAACACATTGAGATCTTGTCTAAAAAACAAAACAGGGTATGGGGACAGGGTATGGGGACAGCAACAGTAAAATACTAATGAACTTATGAAGTTATTACAATGAGCAAATAAGAAAATGTAGATAAAGTGCCCAGAGAAGTAATCACTTACTTAGCATGTACTAAGTAGTCAGTATGATTAACTGCTATTTTTATTGAGCAGTGAATCAGTTTGAAATGCTTTTAACAGCAAGTAGGAGCGTACCTGGTTTATAGTGGCTTAAATAGAAGCATTTATTTCTGTCACAGAGCAAACAGGCACTGCAGAGGTAGGTGATTGCTAAAATTAGTTTGCTTCTACAATGCCAGGGCTCTGGGATGGTCAATTCTGGACTTCCCCTAATGGTTGCAATACCACCAATCATCACATTTTCAAAGGCAGAAAACAGAGGCAGGGACTGGGTCATGTTCCATCTACTAGTGAGGTAGAGGTGACAGAATCACTTGAGGCCAGGAGTTTAGGGCCAGCCTGCATGGCATAGTGGCACCCTGTTTGTATATGTGTATTTTGTTTTGTTTCTGCAGGACTAGGGACCTGTGCATACCAGGCAAATACTCTACCACGGAGCAGCAGCCCCAGCCCCTCTCTTGTTTTTTATTTTTTAAATTTTGAGGCAGAGTCTCACTAAGTTGTGCAGGCTGTATCTGGCCTCAAACTTGTAATCCTGCCTCAGTCTCCCACGTTTCTGGGACTAGGGTGTAGGCCACAGTGCCTAGCTTGAGACTCCATGAAGAAGAAGAAGCAGAAGAAGCAGAAGAAGCAGAAGAAGAAGCAGTAGAAGCAGAAGCAGCAGCAGCAGCAGCAGCAGCAGCAGCAGCAGGAGGAGGAGGAGAAGGAGAGGAGGGAGGAGGAGGAGGAGGAGGAGGAGGAGGAAGAGACAGTCTGACTCATGATATAATTCCTACAGAGGCAGGAAGATCATGAGTTCAAGCCCAGAGGCACCTTGTGTGACTTAGCAAGACCCTGTCTCAAATAATAAATAAAAAAGGGGGCTGGGCTGGGCATGGTGGCTCATGCTTGTAACCCAATGAGTCAGGAAGATAAGGCAGGGGGATCATGAGTTTGAGCCCAGAGGCAGCCTACCCAACTTAGAGAGCCCCTGTCTCAAAATAAAAAATAAAAAAAGGGACTGGAAGTGTCATTCAATGGTAGAGTGCTTGCAAAGTATGTGTGAGGCCGTGGGTTTGGCCCCCCAGTACTGCAAAAATGTGGAGGGCTTGGGGTGCAGTTCATTGGCGGAGCACTTGCCTAGCATGCACAGGGCTCTGTGTTCAACCTCCAGTACTGTAAATATAAAATAAATAAAATAAAATAAAATAAAATCAGAAAACAAGGGGCAAGAAAGGGCAGAGAGTTTGTCTTCATGCACTTCTCTCTTACGTGCCTTCAATGCCTTTAGTTTAGTTTAGTTTAGTTTGTTTTTAATGATTATTGTGGTTTAGGACTGGGATTTAGCTCATTTGGAAGAATGCTGCTCTGTACTCTCTGAGGCCGTCGGTTGGATCCCCAGCAATCCACTCCCAAATCAATCCTGAAACAATCAGCCACTGAAAACACTATGAAGGTCACTATGAGTCAGACCCCACTCGGCAGCACCTAACAACAACAACATTGTGGTTTGAGAAAGCCTCTAGGCCAAGAAAAGAGGTGCTGGTGGTTGGGGGTCAGAGCGTCTGTAGTGCACTGGTGTGGCTCCTGTAGGGGCATAGATGAGGCGCTGAATCTCTGCTACAGGTGTCTAATGGGTATCTGAAGGGTTTCATAATCAAAAACCTGCTCTTCCCATTTCTTCCCCATCTTAGTAGATGGCAATGCAAGCCAAATATTGGAGTCCCCCTTAACTCTTCTCTTCATAGTTCATATTCGATTTATTTATAAATCCTGCTGGATCTGCCTTCACATTATGTCCAGAATCCAACCACTTTCATCAGCTCTATCATTACTACTTTCACCTGGATTATTCCAATAGTTATAACAGGTCTCTGTGCTTTCTTCTTCTTTACCCTTAACTATTGAAAAATGATGTCGTTTTATGTCACTTTCTTGCTCAAACCACCCCAGTGGTTTCGATTCATAGAGTAAATTCCACATTCTCACAATGGCCTCTGATATTCCACAGGATGTGATCTGCTCTTCGGCTCTGACCTCGTTGGCTCTGACCTCATCTGCTCCCCTCCTAGCTCATTCCCTTCAGTTGCCTTGAGTTCTTTGGTGTTCCTCATCCATACCAGGCAGGCTCCCACCCACGAATGTGCCTTCTGGGGCCTCAGTCTACTATCAGGTAGCTTCTAGTCCTGCTTCCTCACTTCCTTCAGGTCTCAGGTCACCATTCTGAGCCTTCTGTGATCCCTTAGGCATTTCCCCACACACTTCCTGTCCCCATACCCTGTTTTCTTTTTCTCCCTCTGATAGACCATATCTGTATATCTCTACGTGCATGGGTGCTGTATCTATTTATGTGTTTATTTTCTCTTACTCCTATTGAAATAAAAGTCCCATGAGAGAAGGTACTCTTATTTCTTGTATTACCACTAGTGCTTGGAACATAGTAGGTAATTGAAAAAACTTGCCAAATAAATAAATGAATGAGCAAAAAATATTTGACATCTGGGTTGCTTTAAGCATTGTGAGTATTCCTGCCATATTTTCCATATTTTATGATTAATTTCTCTGTATATATTCCTATAATGAGATTGTTTATTCAAAAGTTAAAGGGATCAAGCCAGACATGATAGCACATACCTGTAACCTATAAACTTGAGAGGCAGAGGCAGGAGGATTAGAAGTTCGAGGTCAACCTGAGCTACATAGAAAGTTCTAGGCCCGCCCTGGATATACAGCAAGTTCCTGTCTAAAACAGAAAACAAGCAATCAAACAGACAACAACAACAGTGAGTCAAAAAACAACCAGTGAATCAAGAGGCTGAAGCAGCAGGATCACAAGTTCAAGGCTAGAAGCAGCCTGTGGGCAACTTAGCAACTTTGTCAAATAAAGAATAAAAAGGGAGCTACAGGTGTAGCTCAGTACTTGCCTAACACGTACAAGGGTCTGGGTTCAAACCCCTAGTCCTGGGGGGAAAAAAACAAAAATAAAAAAACTAAAGAGGTTTTTGGCTTCACATAAAATTACCAAATTGCTTTCCAAATTAATTAAGCCAGTTTCACAGAGGACACCAATTATAGGATTCTCTTGCTAAACGTTACACTTTTAAATGTTTCCACAAATTTTATAGGAAAGACTAGAAAGATTGATCATTTCTCCATACTTATTCATAACCACCAAATCATGTATTTGAATAAATTATAATATAATCTAATATAAAAGGTATTTTTAAAATCAAAATCTCACCCATGGGCTTCCTCATGTTTGATCATCTTTTTATCTCTGAGCTTCCTTGGCTGCCTGTAACCAAAGGTGAACTTACTAACCTACTCTACCACTGTTATACATGCCTCTCAAGTTCAGGATTCTAAGTCCTGTTTGTCAACATTGAACTTAGCTATAGCATCTTCACACTAGAGGAAAAGGCAGTCTTTTCTATCTTGATGACTATGCTTTTTTCACAAACATCATGCCCCTCCCCACAATGTTTTCTGTATCTTCTACATGAAGCAAAACAAAAATGGTGATTAAATTAGCACATGTATTGGTTACTTCACAGTTATCACAAGAGAAACATTAGTCCCAATGAAATAAAGACATAGACAGTAGATTCTCTTTCTTCTCCAACCTAAAAAGCTTGCTGCTCAGTTAATAATCTGTATTTTGCATATGCAAATATATATTCTATGAAAAGAACCGAGTGATATATAAAATCTACTTTCACATACATGTGCCTTGACTTTTGGAAACAGCTACAATATAAATCAAACAGGTAAAGATTTCTCTCTCTCCCTTTCTCTCTCTCTCTCTCTCTTTCTCTCTCTCTCATACACACACACACACACACACACACACACACACACACAGCTTATATATGTCCACTTAAGGATATTCCATATGATTCTATTTTCATAGAGATTAGTTACATGTAGTGACACACATTTATTTATTTATTTTGGTTTAAAGTCTCAACAAGGAATGTGCCTGGCTTTGATTGTCGTTTGTTGTCATTAGGTTCTAGCTTTGATTACAGCTGAGGAAAGTAGTTGACACAACATTCAAATTGCTATAATACCCCTCCAATGTTACTTAGTTGTTGGTTCACTTCTTTCAGATACCTCCTTATCTCATGAACCACCTACTCCCAAATGTTATTTTAGAGAACCATTTACAACCACCTCCTCCCCAAATGGACTGAGTTTCAGCTCAGTTGTAGAGTGCTGCTTTGCACTCTCTGAGGCCCTGGGTTCAATCCCCAGCACCACAAAAAAATGGGAGGACATTGCAACCCACTCTCAAAATGATCAGTCATTGTAAACCCTATGAATAGCAGATAAGCACAATACCATGCATGTGTGGGGAGTGTTTCATTTTGGGGAGGCTGGGGTTTAGCTAAGTTGGTAGAGTGCTTGCTCTGCATACTCTGAGGCCCTGAATTTGATCCCCAGTGCCACAAAAATGGGTGAAACAACCAGCCATTTAAAATCCTATGGATAGCAGAAAAGCACTGTCAGATATGGTGCCTCTTTCACTCTGTTGTCCATAGGGTCACTATTGGACCCAACTCAGCATCTAACAATAAACAACCTCCCCAAATGCCCACTCCCAACTGCCTTTCTAAATCAATCTTTCATAGTCTTAATTTATTACTGTTCTTTCTGATTGTTATTTTAACCTAAGCTAATTATCTATGCCAGCCACCATTCCTAATAGACCAAACTTTCAAACTGATAGAATATTAGGAAGTCTTTCGGTAAAAAGAAATATTATCTCATTTCTGTTTATAAATTTGTTCCTTTTTACTTTAAACTGTGAATAGCTTCCTTACCCCCTGAAGTTGTGCTACATTGGAATCTAGCTGAATGCAGTGGCACACGCCTATAATCCCAGTATCTTGGGAAACTGGGGCAGAAAGATTGAGAATTTGAGGCTAGAGGCAACCTGCGAAACTTAGCAAGAACCCGTCTCAAAATTTAAAAAAAGGAGCTCAGTGGTAGAACATAAGCCTAGCATCCACAAAGGCTCTGCGTTCATGCCCCCAGTACTGCAGAAGAAGAAGAAGAAGAAGAAGAAGAAGAAGAAGAAGAAGAAGAAGAAGAAGAGGAGGAGGAGGAGGAGGAGGAGGAGGAGGAGGAGGAGGAGGAGGAGG
>VMDO01031645.1:9309-19974 GCA_007922755.1 Pedetes capensis
TGACCCTATTTCATTTTTCTTGATTGCTGAATAGTATTCCATTGTGTATATATACCATAGTTTTTTATCCATTCTTCTGTTGAAGGGCACTTTGGTTGATTCCATATCTTTGCTATTGTGAAAAGCACTGCATTGAACATGGAGATGCAGGTGTCTCTGTGGTATGATGACCCATCTCCCTTTGGGTAAATTCCCAATAATGTTATAGCTGGGTCATATGGTAGATCTATTTTTAGTTTTTTGAGGTACCTCCATATTGATTTCCATAGTGGTTGCACCAATTTACAGCTCCACCAACAATGTAAAAGTTTTCCCTTTTCCCCACAACCTTGCCAGCATTTGTTGTTGTTTGTTTTATTGATCTTGGCCATTCTTACTGGTGTAAGGGGAAATCTCAGTGTTGTTTTGATTTGCATTTCCCTAATGGCTAGGGATGTTGAGCACTTTTTCATGTGTTTCATGGCTTTATGGACCTCTTCATTTGAGAACTGTCTACTCAGTTCCTTTGCCCATTTGTGTATTGGGGCACAACCCTTTTTCTAAACTACTTTTTCTTTAAACTTAACCAGCAGCTCTATCAAAAGATCGAGTTTTTAGAACTACTTTTTCTTCCCTTGAAGACTTTATATATACTTTTCTTTCTGCCCGAAAAAAGTTTCCCTTCTCTTTGACTCCTGCTTATGCTTTTACACTTTTACTTAGGAGCCTGAAGGTTACTCCTTTTGAGAAACCTTCCACAAACCCTCCAGGTGCTCCTGCCCCACCCTCCACCTCTCCAAGGGTAGCCCTCACCACAGCATAATACAGTGGACTATGAGACTGAAGCTCTGTGAGGACAAGAACACTATTTGGACCATGATTATATTTCCAGCACCCAGCACAATACTAAAAGTACTTCTTGGAAGGATGGATGGAAGGATGAGGAAATGGCTCTGAGACTTTCCTTTCTTAATCATACTAAATGATGATAAACTATTTCTTCAGTTGGTCCTCAGGTGACATACTTTTGGGTCTCTTTAGCCCAACATCACCTGTTTGACTCTGTGCTCTCTCTCTCTTTCCCAAAGTATAGCTCCTAGACTAAGCTTAATGTCTCATCTGTGGTTTTACTAGTCCGGAAAAGAGTAGACTGTTCCTGATGTGCTTCTTTTCTTCTTTTCATTCACTTAAACACTTTTATTGAACCTTTATTAAGTTTCAGGCACTGTGTTAAGCAATGATGATCAGATAATGAATAAAAATAGCCCCTTTTCATAGAATTTAAGCAAATAATTACAGTGACATGATGTGATGTGTATGAAAGTAAATACAAAAACAGAAGATAGGGAAATGGTAGGATTTGTTATGGGAAGACAGGAAAAGTCAGAAGGTTCTCAGAGAAAATAGCATTTTTGGTGTCAGTCACTAGATGAGCAGAGAGGCCAAAAAAGCTAAAAATTTGTTTTAGGAAACTCAAAAGTCCTTTTTAGCTCAAATGTTATGATTCTATATCTTTTAAGCCTCTCGAATCCTGATCTTTCTCATTTCAGGACACATGCCTGGATCTTCCAGAAAGCCTCTGATTTCTTCTCCCTCATCTAAGCATCTCTTTCCTGTTGCCTGAAAAGAGCACTAAACTTCCTGTAGATGCTTTATTTCTGTTAAATAAAAATACCTCAAATGACTTTTCTTTTTCATTGTTTTTCTTTTTCCATGAGGAAACCTCAGGAAAATGTTACTGAAGCAGTATCATAGCTGAAACTCTATTTTTGGCCAACCTTCTGCTCTGGCTTTGAGGCATTGATGGAAGATTGTACATGTTAGATCACTTACACTCTTCTATACATACATTTTTTTCCCATACTGGGGGTTGAACCCAGGGCCTTGCACTTGCATGCTCTACAAGTGCTGAACCACTGAGCTGCACCCCTAGCCCATTTTTTTACTTTTTTGAGACAGGGTCTCGCCAAATTACACAGACTACCTCTGGTCTCGAACTTGCGATCCTCCTGCCTCTGCCTACCCAGCTGCTGGGATTACAGGCGTGTGCCACCATGCCCGGATTATGCATACATTTAAAAAACCCAAAACAGATAGTAGAAATGTATACCAAATAAGCCATTGCATTGATACTGGGAGCTGAGCTTTCACTTGAAACCTCCCTTTTTCAGCCATAGTATTTGATGAGCTCTTTGCTTTTAACTAGATTTTCTCATTGTATATTTAAAAGGACAGTAGTGATATAATTCAGTTCCTATTTGTTTCCAGAAATCATTTTTGGCTTTATGTTTTATTTTTAGATGATCCATTAAAATTATCAAGCTAAGATTTTTAAAGCGTTACGAACAGTGTTTTAACAATGAACTACTATGTGTCCTATAACTTAGCCTTTGACATTTTAGAATGAGTAGGTTTTATTAGTGCTGGATATCCTATAATTTATTAACCACCTGAATGTGCCAAGAAAACAACACTGAGCATGATTTATGAAAAAGATTTCTCTACAAGATGTTTAAATTAATTATGAAATTGCATGCAGCAGAGTTCTTCTTTTGCTGGGATAGATAGACTAATGAGAGGAACAGAATAGAATTCAGAAATAGATCTAAGAATGCATAAGTTATTATCAGATCAAGGTGACATTTCAAATCAGGAGAAGATGGTTTATTCAATAGATGATGTTGGAACATATTTATCAAATAAAGGTTAAAAAAAGAAAGCTACATCCTTACCTCATTGTTTCATAAAATAAACTCCAAATAGATCAAACATTTAAATATAAAAACTGAAAACAGAGAAATCCTAGAAGAAAACATTGGTTAATATTCTTATAATATTGAAGCAAGTAAAGCACAGCATGAAAACCAGGAAGCCATAAAAGAAAAGACTGAGAAACTTAAGGACAAATTCTTCCTGAGACAAACCATATATGATAGACAAAGGGCTAATATTTTTAATTTATAAAGACCTATTAGAATCTGTGAGAAAATGAAAGATTACCTCAGTGGAAAAATATCAGAAATCAAATACAAACTGGCTGATAATCCCAAAAACATCTTCAACTGTCCTAGTAATCAAAGAACTGCAAATCAAAGTGTAATAGTATTTTATTTTTTCATGGTTAAGATTTATCAAAGTTATAGAAATTGTTAAAACAGTTTTAGCAAAGGTGTAGAAACATACTTTCATGTAATTTTGAAAAGAATGCAAAGTGGTGTAATCTTTCTAGAGCATATTTCATCAATATATATTGTATTGAAATCTAAAATATTCATACCTATTGTCCATTAGTCCCACTCTTTGGAATTTGTCCTAAGGAGATTGTGTTAGACTTTTCTTCACTGTGACAAATACCTAAGAGAAACAATTTAAAGGAGGAAAGGTTTATTTTTGGTCATGGTTTCAGAGGTTTCAGTCTGTGGTCAGCTGACTGCATGGCTTTTAGGCCCATGGTAAGGAAGAGACATCATGGAGGATGGGCATGGCAGAGGAAAACTGTTCACCTCCTGGCAACCAGGAAGCACAGAAGAGTAGCAAGAAGGGGCCAGGGCCAAGACATACTTTTCAAAGGCATGCCTCCAGCAACCCAGTTCCTCCAAGGAGGCCCCCCCTTTCCACAGTCCCACCACCTTCCAGTAGTCTATTCAGATTTTGAATCCATCAATGGATTGAACCATTGATTATATCAGAGCTTTTATGATTTAAATCATCTCTGGAAATACCCTCACAGGCATACCCAGAGGTGTGCTCACTAATCTCCTATGCCTCTTTCAACCAATCAAGTTGACAATCAAAATTATCCATCACAGAGATAATCTTAAAAGTATTCAAAGATGTATGCACAAAGATATGCATTAAAGAATAGAGAATACTTAAATGACCAATAATATTTAACTAATACTATTGTTAGGTTAGGTAAATTATAGTATGTGCAAACAATGGAATGCTACTTAGGTAGTAATCTTGGAATAGGAATTCTGACCTAAAGACATTGTTTATCCTATTGCTCTTAGGAATTTTGGTTCTACATTTAGGTGGAACAAAGTAGAGTTCTTGAAGAAGAATGTGACCAGAACAGTAGCCAGCATAAGTAGACAACAAATAAACATCACATATGATAGATATTATCTCCATCTTTCAAATGAGTAAACTGAGGCTTGTGTGATAGAGTAATTTACCCAAGATAGTTAGCTATAGAAATAAGACTAACCAACATCTTTTGGCTTCTAATATTGCACTCTTTCAACCACACCAGTAGTTCCTACACACAAATTTTGATCAGAATTATCTAAGAACCCTTTGAAAATAAATATTTACTTATTTATTATCTGTCTTCACTAGTAGAATGTAAGCTGCATGTGAGCAGAGACTTTGACACCATTGCTCTTTGCTATATATCTTCAGTGCTTAGAACTCAACTTGGCTTATAGTAGATGTTTGATAAATATTTGCTGAGTGAATAAATATTGGGAAAGAGTATTCATGCATTCAACTAGGTGACCTCTTGTGCTTTTATTTTATGGGGCTTTTTATTTTTTAAAGGTACTTTTATGTCATTTGTATGTCCCTTCAGGACAAGGATCTTATTTTCCAAATAATAAATGTAATTGTCATGTGAGATATGTTAGAATTTATAAAAACACTTAACTATTCAGTGATATAAAAGAGGTGCTTGACTTTTTCTTATTTGTAAGATCCGAGTTCATGTATTTCCTCTGTAGAGCATAAGTCCGTAACTTCACTAAGGTATTTCCTAAGTCTGTATCATATCACCTCATTTTATTCCCTTCATGTACTTATCAGTTATCACCTGGTTTATTTATTTTTTTATGTGTGTCTTAATTGTGTCTTAACGTACACCAGTATGTAAATTCCATAAGGGCAGGGACCCAGTTTGTACTGCCTGGCCTAAACATGGAGGATGCTCAGTAAACTCTAAAAACACTCAAATTTTAATGTTAGAATGTTTTGAATTATAATGTTTCAATAATTAAAAACACTCAAATTATATATGCTTAAATTATAAAACATTATACCTATATTAGTTAATAATATCAATCCTTAGGTGGATCCCTTACCCCAAGTATGGGCTAAATTTTCCTGTATTACATTCTTAAGGCATCTGTATTATTTTATTAACTTAAGTTTATCTTAATTGTAACATTTGTGCTATTATTTATTTAATATCTCTATCTCTAGCATCAAGGTTTAGCTCAGTTGGTAGAGTGCTATTCTGTGTGCTCTGAGGCCCTAGGTTCAATCCCTAGCACTGCAAAAAAAAAAAAAAAAAAAAAAAAGGAGAAGGACCTGGTAGCCCACTCCTAAAACAATCCCAAAGCAATCAGCCATTGAAAACTCTGTGAATAGCAGAGAAGCACTGGCAGTGCTGAGCATGGCACAGTGTTGGGAGTGTTTTGTTCTGTTGTACACAGGGTCACTATGAGTTGGACCCAACTCGACGACACCTAACAACATTTATTTCTAGGTTGAAATCTCCATGATTTTAGGACTTGTGTCTGTCTTATTCCCTTAATATTTAACACAGTTCTTTGTACTTGGAAGGAGTTTAAATATTTATCAAGTGAAGAACATATATATCATCATATATGATAGATATTATCTCCGTCTTTCAGATGAGTAAACTGAGGCTTGAAATGATAAAGTAATTTACCCAAGATAGTTAGCTATAGAAATAAGACTAACCAAGATATTCTGGCTTCCAATACTGCACTCTTTCAACCACACCAGTAGTTCCTACACACAAGTTTTGATCAGAATTACCTAAGAACCCTTTGAAAATATATATTAGGAGGCCACCCTTAAAGCTTCCTGAATGAGAACTTCTGAAGGTGGGGCTTTAAATGTTGAAGAAATAATGATATGAAATCAATGACTTCGACCATGGGTTGGCAAATTACTGTTTGGGGACCAAATCCAGCCCTCTACCTGTTTTTGCCAATAAAATTTTAATAGAACCCCAACATGCTCTTTCATTTGCATATTGTTTGTTGCTGCTATCACACTACAATGGCAGTGGTTGGTAGTTGTGATATAGACTATATGGCTTACAAAGCATAAAGCATTACACAGCATTTTATTATCTTGTCCTTTACCAATTCCTGATCTATACCTTGCTGCCTGTCATTTCTTTTGTGGTTATTTTAATGTTTACACGTATGGAAAACATATGATATCTGACTGTATTATGAATGTGGTAGATGTTCATATATTCTTATTGAATCAATAAAAATTATTTTATTTTGCAATATACTTGTTAATAAGGGACTAAGCCTTCAAAAGCCCAAGCAATCAAGTCTAAGAAAAATACTAATCTAGGTATGGGTCAAGCCAGTCAGCCATCACAGTGGGTGGACTGCTTTTAACAAAAAGATTCCTTTTCATTTATTTTGCTTCCTAAGTAGTGTGAGGTCTGAAGTTTCTCCCCTGTTTGCCTTGCCACACAGGAATTGATTATTGTGGTTGTTATGTGTAATACAGTACTGTAACTAATACCCTAATTATGGTGGTACTGCTAATGCTGCTGTAATTCTTAAAACCAAAATCTCTTTAAGTATTGGTTAGAACTCAAGCTAATATAAGCAATTACCCAGAACTGACTAAATCTCTAGACTACTGTGCTGCCTATATATTAGCTGTTAGCCACATGTTAAGTATTTAAATTAAGTAAATTTAATATTTAGTTTCTTACACTAGCTACATTTCAAGAATTCAGTAGTTACATGTGGCTATTGGCTATGTGATTAGACAGCACAGATATAGAACATTTCTTTCAGCACAGGATGTTCTTTTGGACTTACCATTCCAGATGCTAGAGTTTAAGAGGCTCATTCCAGTGAAATCCAGGACTTACAATTTGATTTAATCTTTCATTGTAAATATGGCATAATATTGTAATGTTTTCTTCTTCTAACAGCAAACAGTGATGAAATGTATTCAGTCCTTGATTTAGAACCCTCTCAGCTAAGAGCAAATCCTTTATTAAATTCTGATCACTTGTTTAAATCATCACTCCAGGAAATGTCCATTTCATTTACCTATGGACTGTATGGTCATTGTGATTAATTATTGGTTAGTTTATGAAATATTTCAGATCTGACTATGATTTCTGGCCAAATCTATTTGACTTAGTCAAGGATGGTGGGAAGGGGTCCAGTTTTAAAACAGAAGCTATAAGGTCAGTAGAATGTAAAATCTTGGCATCTTCTTTGGAGTGATTTAGATTTCATCATTCAGTGACTCATTTTTATTCCCAGCATCTAGTGCTTTTTGCATGGCCCAAAGGGGCTCTGTGCTGCTCCACTGCAGAGGAAACTTCAAGAAATGCTGGTTTGCTACAGTGTTTTAGCTTGTGAGAGTCTCTGGGACCTTACCTGCTCCATCATGGGGTCACCTCTAGGTGGGTATTAGGAGGAAATTGCTAATTGGTTTAACCTTTAAATTAATAACTTGATAATCATTTGTGGCCCAATGAGATCTGTATTGGCCATCCTATCCCTTAACATATTTTCCTGGCCCTAGCATAGTGTCACCTTAAAGATTATTCCTTTAGCATACTGTTCTTTTAACTTGGAGAGATTCTAAGGCCACTTCGAGAGACTAAAAGATTCTGTAGACTCCCAACTTGTTCTTACTGTTATCAGAAATGCTTCCCAGGTCCTACTTTTCTCTATATTATCAGATCTTTGACATTTTGTACCTCAAAGTAATGCAGCTATGGCTAGGATGTTAGTGAGGGTGGGTAGGTGAGAGGAAATCAGCTTTAAGAGTGAAGAGTCAAGTATAATCTCACTCTTCTGGCTTCTTCTCCCCTCAAATCCTTTCACGTCCTGTCTTCATGTAGCCTTCCTTTTATTCTTCCTAAGCTGAGTTGTAGAATCCAACCATATTGGATGTTAAAAGCTGTCATTTGACAGCAATAAGGAGCCTCTCCAGAAGAGAGATTGTTCAAAAGGAATCTCCCTACTCACTTTCTGCCTCTTCTGTTTCCCATGAGCTTCCTGACACTTCTTTGAGAAAGTAGAATATCTTATTCTGGGGTTTTGGATCACTTTAGGGACAAACATGAAAAACACCTTAGGTGATCTTGAGACTATCACTTTAAAACATTAATCTAAAAGATCCACTCAGGTCACCTACATTTTTCCTTCTAATACTCCTTTGAACCCAAATAGAAAAAAAAAATTAGTTTTTTTATACTCAAAACCAGTATGCAAATGGCATAATGTTTAGTGTAGATTACATCTCCAAAGCACTTTTTTAGGAAGTTGACTGTGATAGAGATTTCTTATTTCCTTTACAGGTCATTTTACCTGGGACAAATACCTAAAAGAAACATGTTCAGTCCCAGCGCCTGTCCATTGCTTCAAGCAGGTAATTGATTCTCAACATTGTTAGTAGATGGGAAACAGTCATTTTTTTCTGGTTCTTAAAACATGAAGTGGGAGCACTTTGGCTTCTTATCTGAGGGCCCAGAATAAACTTGTATGGGAGGAACTCAAGAAGTAAAATTTGGTCACTACGAGGTTTAGCAGTATTCTCCTCAACTTCATCCCAAGTAACACCCTTTCCTTCTTCTTTACCTCCTTGAGGATATTCTGTGTTACTGAAAAAAAAGTTGCTAATATTTATTGTAACTCTTATTTCAGGCAGATAAGAAAGAGACTTACAACCCTTAAATGGTTCTTTGAAGTGACAGTATTCCTTTTCCTGTATTCAACCCCCCTGCTACAATCTTATCTTTCTTTAAGAACATTGACATCTAGTCCCACTGGGAAACATTGTAGAAGCTCATCAGAGGTCATGCAGAGAGCTTCCTATGGAAAATTAAGTGCTCTAGACAGTGCACAGGTAATGTTGATTGTGTCGGTATCTGATAAGTCTGGTAAGCAAAGAGCTGCTAAATAGAGCTTAATATCAGGAAGTTATTTACATCTCTCTTAATTTAGTACTCAGTTATTATTCCCTCTGTCAACATTTCAATTTGAGCTTTATCTATTTTCTAAATAAAAATACAAACCCAGGACATCTGTTTATGTGAAATAATAGAGAATGTTTTCACCTGAAACATTTCTTTAAGGCAAAATAACAATAGTTTTCAAGTCACTGAAGATCAGGCAACTAAGCAGTAATTTCTGAGAAATGGGGAACAAATGAGCTGAACCCATATAATTTCCCAGCTTACCCCCTTAAGAGAGTTTCCAGATCATGGCCCAGGGAAGGGGAACGTAAGTTGAACCAGCAGACTCCCTAATTCAAGGAAATGGAACTGAGAATCCAGGGACACCAAAATAGCTAGAATTTACAGGACAAAGTGCCAGAGAAAGAGACCTACCCAGAAAGAAATCCACAAATATCTACAGAGGTTGCTCTTCAGTGTTCAGGAAAGCACTACTGTTCAGTACATGCATATGAGGGAACTGCCTAAGGTTAGAGGAAAACATGTCGGGAAGTATTAGAAGGAATAAAGCCTGATACTCACACAAGGCTGGTAATAGTTATTGATCCCAGCACCTCGACTGAAAAATCTCTTGATAGATTGGGCATTGGGTAGAATACTTAGGAAGTTCTTTGCTCAGTAGTAGGTACTTTGCCAACCTGCCTAATAAATCATAAAAATAAGATGCAAAAGGATCAAACTATTCCCAAGTAACTGCATTTGAGAAGAAAGCACCAGAAAATTTATAGAAATGCAAAAATGCCTAGTACCCAACAAATAAAATTCACAATATCTGGCATTCAAAGATTACCAGGCATGCAAAGTAGAAGGAAAGTGCAATCAATAAGGAGAATAATTAATTGATAATAAGAGATTCTGGACCTATGTGGATCATAGAATAATATGTAAACACATCAAAAGTTAAGCAGAAGATGTAAGATATTTAAAAGACTCACATTGAATTACTGTATTTGAAATGGAAAAATGCACTGGATGACAACAGCAGAAAAAAAATTAGCAAAGTTTAAGATATAGCAATAAAAACCTTCCAGAATCACACACACACACACACACACACACACACGCACACACACACACGAACTTAGAAAAAGTGAAAAGAGCCAGGGGTTGCAGTGCACACCTATAATCCCAGCTACGCAGAGGGCTGAAGGCAGAGGATAGCAAGTTCAAGGCCAGACAGAGGCAGCCTGCACAACTTAGACCCTGTCTCAAATTTTAAAAATTTAAAAAGGGCTAGGAGTGTTAAAGCACTTGCTTAATATGAGTGAGGCCTGGGTTCAACCTCTGAGTACTGCAGAAAGAAAGAAAAAAAAAGAGAAAAGAAAAAAATGAAAAAAGCCCCAGTGAACCATAGGACAGGTGGCCAAATAAACATGTAATTGGAGTCCCCAAAGGAGAGAAGAGAAGGGGAAAAGAAAAACATATGTGAAGAAATAATGGCTAAAGTTCCTCAAAAAATGTGGAAAACTATAAATTCACAGATTCAAGGAGATCAACAAGTCTCAAAAATAGTAAACAAGAAGAAAACTACACTCAGCCATGCCATAATTATATTACACAAAGCATTAATAGAGAAAACCTTAAAAGCAGCCAGAGAAAAGGCACTATACATGTAGGATAACTAGGATAAGAATGACACTGTTTTTCTTCTCAGAAAAAAATGTAAGCAAGAAAAAAGTTGAGCAACATCTTTAAAGTATTGAAAGAAG